>CM046431.1:36468877-36633877 GCA_025506505.1 Flaveria sonorensis | reverse complement strand
ACGTCAAGTTAAATTCTTGTTTGATCAAACATAACAACCAATAATCCATCATACATGGTTATCACACAAGTTATTCACGTATGCCACATTACAAACCCTTAAGTGCTATAAAGCTTATCATACATCGTCCATTATCATGTATATTCCATAAGAGTCTAAATGTCCAAAGTTGTGCATCAAGCATTCATACAACCCAAATAACACAATCTACCACCATAGACATCATCAACAAACATTCTAACATGATCCTAACATCATAAACATGCTCAATTAACAATATTCAATGATATTCAAAATTAAAGTTTCCCTTTCGGGAAATTAACATCCCAAAATCTATCCTTCCACCAATTTCCACACAAATTCATCCATGACATACCCTATCAAATTCATAGCAATCAAGAGAATCCATCAAACACTTACAATTCATCCAAACACAAATGTTCATGAATAAAAGTTTCCACTTTTGGCAATGTATGAACTAGACTACATCAATCATGGATTTCTTGCATCATCTACATAGATTAACATTCATACAACATCATTAACATCGTAACATCATCAATCCATCATCAATTCATCAATTCCATGAACAAAATTTACTATTATTAGTAAGGTATGAACAACGCATCAAAACCATGAATTTCTTGTATAATCCACGTAAACTATCATCAATACTATCCAACTAACATCATATAATCATCCAACAATCAAAATTCGACATTCATCATGTTAATTGGACTAGGGTTCGGCCATATTTAAAATCCATGAAAAACTAATCAAAATCTAACCTTTAATCCCGTAATGATCAAGAATTGATGCTTGCTACACGTTAGAAACACTTGGAACTAGCCAAAATCGATGCTTGCTTGTTGTTTTGATCAAAATTTCAAAGTGTGTGTGTTTGGGAGGTCGCGGCCGCAAGGTGAGGAGGGTGGCGGGGATTAGGATTTTATTTTTATTAATATTTTGCTTTATGGAAATTTCAAATAAGCCCTCCTTAATTGTATTTTGTAAAAACTAATCCTTTTAATTACTTTCAACTACAAAACACAAGGATTATAAACTAACAATAATAATCATACATAATTTTCAATAGCTACAAAACACATGAAATAACTATAACACGTCGTCACGTTACAAGATAAAATTAACAAATACTATCCAAATTCACAAATCACATAACTACAAATTAATAATCATTATTATTAATCAAGTTATTATCCGGTTACCATTGTTAATTATTATTAAGTCACCAACGTTTAACGACAACTAGTGTGTGCTCACGACAAGTGTATGTAAGACCTAACGGAACTAACGGAGTTTGGTAACAGAAAATTACCGGATGTCACATTATCTCCATGTTGAAAGAATTTTCGTCCCAAAAATTGCGTTACATGGTTGAGTTAAATCACTGGTCTACTGCATTCGCATAAAGAAATCAAGTGAGTTTCGGGTGGGTTGTCACATCATCCCCATGTTGAAAGAAATTTCGTCCCGAAATTTAATCAATACCTTCGCCGGCTGGCATCTTCGTTTCGAACAAATGAGGATACTTGAGCTTCATCCGATCCTCACGTTCCCACGTGAACTCCGGTCCACGTTTTGAGTTCCAACGAACTTTGACTATGGGTATCTTGCTTTGCTTAAGAGTTTTGACCTCTCAGTCCATCACCTCCACAAAGTCTCGTCAGATAAACACTTTTTCAGATTTGAAACATGGAACACATTATGAATTCCACTCAACGAGTCAGGTAAGTTCAATCGATACGCCACTGGACCTATTCTTTTCAAAATCTCAAATGGTCCAACGTATCTTGGGTTAAGCTTGCCTCTTTTTCCGAATCGAATCACACCTTTCCACGGTGAGACTTTCAGTAAAACTTTGTCGCCGACCTAAAACTCCAAAAGTTTTCGTCATTTGTCTGCATAGCTTTTCTGTCAGTCACGTGTTGCAGCCATACGGTTCCTTATCTGTACGATCTTCTCAGTAGTCTCGTGAACCAACTCGGGGCCTGTTAGTTGACTATCACCAATTTCTGCCCAGCAAACTGGTGATCTATACTTTCACCCATACAATGCCTCAAATGGTGCTGCCTTGATGCTAGTGTGATAACTATTGTTGTACAAAAATTCCACCAATGGTAGGTGAACTTCCCAGTTATTCCCGAAATCAATCACACAAGTACGTAACATGTCCTCCAATGTTTGAATAGTATGTTCGCTTTGCCCATCCATTTATGGATGATAAGCAGTACTCATGTCTAGATGCGCACCCAAAGATTTCTATAACGATTGCCAGAAATGTGATGTGAAACGAGCATCACGGTCAGAAATAATTGAGATCGGTACACCATGTCTCGAAACTATCTCCTTCAGATAAATTCAAGTTAGCTTGTCAATTTTATCCGTTTCCTTAATTGCTAAGAAGTGAGAAGACTTAGTTAACCGATCTACAATAACCCATATCGTGTCACAACTAGTAGGAGTCTAGGGTAATTTGGTAATGAAATCCATATAAATCTGTTCCCACTTCCACATAGGAATCTCAAGTTGTTGTAGTAATCCAGATGGCTTTTGGTATTCAACTTTAACTTTTGAACAGGTTAGGCACTTGCCGACATACGTAGCTACGTCTGCTTTCATATTAGGCCACCAGTAGTGCTCCTTCAGATCATGATACATCTTGTCAGAACCAGGATGTATAGAGTACTTAGACTTGTGTGCTTCACTCATAACCAAGTCCCTTAGGTTTACATACAAAGGCACCCAAAGTCTGTCTATGAAATAACGAATTCCATCTGCTTTTACCTCCAACTATTTGTCCATTCCCCGTAAGGATTCAGACCTAATGTTTTTTCGTTTTCAAGGCTTCTGTTTGAGCTTCTCAGATTTGTTCAGGCAAGTGAGTGCTAATCGTAAGCTGCAAAGCTCGCACTCGTCGGGGCTTAGCAGTTTCCTTTCTACTTAACGCATCCGCGACTACATTTGCCTTTCCTGCATGATATTTGATAGCGCAATCATAATCATTCAACAATTCCACCCAGCATTGCTACCTCATGTTCAACTCCTTCTGCTCAAAGACATGCTAAAGACTCTTGTGATCAGTGTAGATAGTGCACTTGGTACTGTACAAGTAATGTCACCAGATCTTCAAGGCAAAAACTACCGCACCCAGCTCTAAGTCATGAGTGGTGTATTTTTTCTCGTGTACTTTTAGTTGTCTCGAGGCATAGGCTATCACCTTATCATGTTGCATCAAGACACAACCAAGTCCTTGGATAGAAGCATCACAATAGACCACAAAGTCATCACTTCCCTCCGGTAATGTCAATATCGGTGCGTTACACAGTTTCTGTTTCAACAACTGAAAAGCAGACTCTTGACTATCACCCCATTTATACGTTTTTCCTTTATGAGTCAAGGCTGTGAGAGGTTGAGCGATCTTAGAGAATCCCTCAATGAATCACCGATAATATCCTGCCAGTCCAAGAAACTGTTGTATCTCACTAGGCGTCTTGGGAACCGACCAATTCTTTATCGCCTCAATCTTCGCAGGATCAACATGTATTCCCTTCTCGTTAACGATGTGACCCAAAAATTTTACTTCACGTATCCAGAAATCACACTTGGAAAACTTGGCGTACAGTTTTTCCTTTCCGAGTAACTCCAAGATTAAGCGTAGGTGTTCTTCATGTTCTTCCTTGGTCCTTGAATAGATCAATATGTCATCGATGAACATAATAACAAATTGATCTAGATAGGGTTTGCACACACGATTCATGAGATCCATGAATACTGCTGGTGCATTTGTCAACCCATATGGCATGACCAAGAACTCATAATGACCATAACGTGTACGGAATGCTGTCTTCGAGATGTCTTCTTCTCGAACTCTCAGTTGATGATACCCAGACCTCAAATCAATCTTTGAGTAATAGCTCGATCCTTGAAGTTGATCAAACAAATCATCTATACGAGGTAAGGGATATCGATTTTTGACTGTAACTTTGTTCAGCTCTCTGTAGTCGATACACATTCGAAATGTGCCATCCTTTTTCTTCACAAAGAGAATAGGTGCTCCCAAGGTGATGAGCTCGGTAGAATAAACCCTTTATCCAACAACTCCTGCAGTTGTGCAGATAGTTCCTGCAGTTCGTTCGGGGCTAACCGGTAAGGTGCTCTCGCAATCGGAACTGCTCCAGGAGTCAAATCAATCTGGAACTCAACTTGACGATGAGGTGGTAGTCCAGGAAAATCCTCTGGAAACACCTCTGGAAAGTCACGAACTACCAGAATGTTCTCTATCTTCTTTTCCTCCGGTTGCTTGTCAGTTACAAAGGCTAATATGGCTAAGCGACCCTTACGTAGCCACTTCTACGCTTTCATAAAGGATATGATTCCTAACACTGCACCACCTTTCTCGCCCTTAACTGAGAGAATTTCCCCATCCAGGAGAGGAATGCGGATAACCTTCTCATGGCAAATGACTTTCGCCTGCTTCTCGGAAAGCCAATCCTTGCCCACGACTGCATCGAAACTCCCAAGCGTAACAGGCATGAGGTCGATGTGAAAAGTATGACCAGCAAGTTCTATCTCGCAACCCTTAAGGATGTGTGTCACGTGAATTTGCTTATCATCAGCTAATTCTACCGTATATTTAGATTCCAACTGAGAAGGCATATCACTTAAGAGACTACTAAACTTAGTAGAGATAAAACTTCTATAGGCTCTAGTGTCAAACAATACAGTAGCAAAATGACCATTAACATGAAATTTACCAGTAACAATAGTAGGGTTGTTTAGAGTCTCACCTGAACCCATGACGAAGGCTCTCCCTTTAGCTCCACCGTTGTTGCCACTGCTATTGTCACCATTGCCGTTATTGTTGTTGTTGTTTCCACCATTTCCAGCACCATCCTCTTTCTTCTTCAACTGAGGACAATTCCACTTGTAGTTTCCTTCCTTTCCACACTCAAAGCAACCTTTTGGTGTTTCTTGGGATTGCTGAGGCTTCTTCATCAATTCACCTCGGCAATCCTTTGCCGCGTATCCAGCATTACCACAACGCTGGCATCGAAAATTGTCACACCTGTTGGTGTGATGGTAGTTGCATTGACTACATTTGGGATACTTCCTTACGTATCCACCTTGTCCCTGAGATGAAGAAGATGACTGATTGAAACTAAGGTTGTTGTCAAACCTTCTTTGTTGCTGTTGATACTGATGTTGCTGAGTGTGCTGTTGTTGTTGCTGATGTTGCTGAGTGTGCTGTTGTTGCTGCTGATGTTGCTGAGATTGGCTGTTTGAAGAAGATCCCTTATTGCCAGAGTTATCCCACTTGTGTTTATTGTCAGGAGCGCTTGCCACAGCACTCCGTTTGGGTAGCTTTCCCTGCTCCACCGCTTGGTCAGTAAGCTTGTGAGCCAATCAAATAACCTGCTGAATAGTAGGGAGGTTCACAGCAGTCACCATACTTTGTATCTCTGGAACCAAGCCACGCAGATAAAGCTCAATTCGTTTGATCGGCGGATCGATCATGCCAGGGCAAAGTGTCGCCAACTCGTGAGACCTCGTAGGGTAAGCCTCGATCTCAGATCCTTCCATTTTCAACTGCCAGAACTCAACTTCCAGCTTCTAGACTTCATTGCAAGGACAATCTGAAGTGCCGCTAGCTGTGCCTCCAACCCAGTCAATCTATCATCTCTCCCTACACTGTGAAGCTCTTGCATGGACATGCGCTCAGTAAGTGCAAAAACGTTACCAGCCAAGGTATGATGCCCATCAATAGACATCGAGAGTCGCTCCTGAAGTGTCTTTACCAGGAAACGCAGCTGACGCATCTCGTTTTGTAAAATGGAGTTCTCGTCCGTAAGTCCTCTGATGTGCTGTCGCTCAGTGTCCAGCGTAGCAACCAAAGCTGCAACCGTCCGCTCGAGAGGAATACTCAGAGAAGGAAGAGTAGGTGCCGTAGAGGCAGTCGCCGACCTAGTCCTAGGGCCAGTAGTAGCTATAGCTGGAACACGCTCCCTGTAGACCATGCGGCGTATGTAAGTAGGGTAGTAACTCTAGTCCATTGGAGCATCGCGCTCGGGTAATTTGAATGGCTGATCCCAATCCATCTCTTCAAAGGGGTAAGGATGTCGAGGCCAGTCTGATCCCCTATCAGGTACAGGAGGAGGAGGAGGAGGTGACTCAGATCGTGCAGGTCTCTTGTCTAGAGCTCTTGATGACGATGCCATGCTGCGAGGTACGTGATGTGTATGCCAATGAGTATACAGTAAGGATTAAGTAACGAGTAACTAACAAACTGTGCGGTTATAGTCTAGTGTGTATGCAACCTAGTTCCCTATAACTAATGGCTCTGATACCAATCTGTCACACCCTCAAATTCCACGTGCGGGGTTTTACCGCGAGGCGTGTGAACAAATTGGGATCTCAGTCATTAGTTACTCAGAACGACTCTATATGCAATATTTAAACAAATCAGAGTTTAAAACTTTAAAATATTTGCGGAAGCGTTTTGTAAATAATCCAAACACAAGGTACTAAAATAAACTGCGCAAAACACTCTCCCAAACCAAAATACGTAAGTGAATGCTGAATTAAAAGTAAACAATGTTTGAATAAAGCATGCTTGACACGTGCGTGCTCCTAAGGGAAGCTGCTAGAAATGACCTGAGAAAAGCATACTAAAAGTGTCAACACGATGGTTGGTGAGTTCAAGAGTTTATAATCATTCATAAGTAGTAGCGTTAGTAAATATATATATATAAACAAATGTATTGAAATAGATAGCTAGTCTAATTTCATTAGTTAAGGACAATAGTGATTTCACGATCGAAGCTGACAATGTTTGTCTGTTTGCCTCCCGCCACGACATACCAGGTCATGACGCTGTTAGTAGTTTAGGATAATATTGCACCCATTGACTTCCGGTCACCAGGGTGGGGCTTGTCAGACCCAGTAGTACTACCCAAAATTTCCCGCTAGATTCCTTAACTAACGATCCGAAAGTGTGAGGACTTTCTATGGTATAACTCACTATATCTTACCAAATACATGTTATATCAGTAAAGCATTTTAAAAACAAGTATGGTTTCTCCCCCAAAAAGAGAAGTAGTAAAAGTGGGGCATTGAGCTCACCTGGTGCGCTAATGAATGATTGTAAAAGCTAATGATGAGTGGAAAGACAACCCTTCAAAGGTTACCTAGAACATGCAATTACATAAGTACGTGTACACAAAAAAATTTAACAATCCTAAGTGCTCAATAACCACATTGACCCAAGGTTTTGAAAAACAAGACTCGTTTGACCAAGTTGACCCGTTTGACCCGTTGGTGACATGTCAAGTTAAATTCTTGTTTGATCAAACATAACAACCAATAATCCATCATACATGGTTATCATATAAGTTATTCACGTATGCCACATTACAAACCCTTAAGTTCTATAAAGCTTATCATACATCATCCATTATCATGTATATTCCATAAGAGTCTAAATTTCCAAAGTTGTGCATCAAGCATTCATACAACCCACATAACACAATCTACCACCATAGACATCATCAACAAACATTCTAACATGATCCTAACATCATAAACATGCTCAATTAACAATATCCAATGATCATCAAAATTAAAGTTTCTCTTTCGGGAAAGTAACATCCCAAAATCTATCCTTCCACCAGTTTCCGCACAAATTCATTAATGACATACCCTATCTAGTTCATAGCAATCAAGAGAATCCATCAAACACTTACAATTCATCCAAACACAAATCTTCATGAATAAAAGTTTTCACTTTTGGCAATGTATGAACTAGACTACATCAATCATGGATTTCTTGCATCATCTACATAGATTAACATTCATACAACATCATTAACATCGTAACATCATCAACCCATCATCAATTCATCAATTCCATGCACAAAAGTTACTATTATTAGTAAGGTATGAACAACGCATCAAAACCACGACTTTCTTGTATAATCCACGTAAACTATCATCAATACTATCCAACTAACATCATATAATCATCCAACAATCAAAATTCGACATTCATCATGATAATTGGACTAGGGTTCGGCCATATTTAAAATCCATGAAAAACTAATCAAAATCTAACCTTTAATCGCGTAATACTCAAGAATTGATGCTTGCTACACATTAGAAACACTTGGAACTAGCCAAAATCGATGCTTGCTTGTTGTTTTGATCTAAATTTCGAAGTGTGTGTGTGCTTGGGAGGTCGCGGCCGCAAGGTGAGGAGGGTGGGTTGATTAGGGTTTTATTTTTATTAATATTTTGCTTTATGGAAACTTCCAAATAAACCCCATCCTTAATTGTATTTTGTAAAAACTAATCCTTTTAAACACTTTTTAATTACTTTCAACTACAAAACAAAAGTATTATAAACTAACAATAATAATCATGTATAATTTTCAATAGCTACAAAACACATGCAATAACTATAACACGTCGTCACGTTACAAGATAAAATTCATAAATAATATTCATATTCACAAATCACATAACTACAAATTAATAATCAACATTATTAATCAAGTTATTATCCAGTAACCATTGTTAATTATTATTAAGTCACCAACGTTCAACGACAACTAGTATGTGCTCACGACACGTGTATGCAAGACCTAACGGAACTAACGAAGTTTGGTAATGAAAAATTACTGGATGTCACAATATCTTTACATCCACAATATATGCAAGCTGGTGTTCTTTAACAGGTTCAGCTGGGTACTATGTTTGATATATTCATCTATCAATTACCAAGGACACACTGATCTCTATAATTTTGATGTCTCTGATAATCACTCGGTGCGAAATAATCACATTCATTTTGCCTAACACACACCTATGTTTTTTAAACATATAATCTAATGCACGAATGAATCCATTAATTGGTAGTAAAAATCGTCAACATTTTCGCCTAATCTTTACAATACACTATCAAACCTTGATATTTTCAAAAAAATTCATCATGCCTCATCATACATAAAACGTTCGCTAATCACTTACCTGGGGTTCCGACTTATGAGCTTGGGCATTTTAGACGCAATCATATTATGATAACACCTACATTCATCAATTATTGTTACATGAAGAACTATTCAGACATTTAGTGAAATTACATGTAGAGACATAGATTGATGAGCAAACTTGTAACCTTTGTGAAGGAAGTAAAATCCTCCGGCCGACGCCACTGCAGCGCCGGCGAAGAACAAAGCCAACCTCACCTTGAGAACGTTCCCCATGACTTCTCCGATCCGATTGTGAAAAAAAGAATGATTATAAAATGATAAAAAATGACGTACTTTTAAAAATAAAATCCAGTTAATAGTATGTAGTAGAGGAGTATAATAGAAAATTATATAAAAAGTAGTTCTTAAAAGTTATTAAGCAACGCATTCTTTACTTTTCAAAACTTTCTTTTTACTTTATATGACAATTCAATTTGAAAACTTTTTGGGATCGCCAAACATTTTTTTTAACTTATTAACTTTTTAAAAGTTAAGAAATTAAAAGTAATTTATAAAAAAGCAATCCCACACACCCACTAGAGTTGCGTTCGTGAGTTTATTATACTAAAGAAAAGGAAAAATAGAAATGAAAGAAAAACTATGAATTAGAAAGAGAAAAGAAGAAAAAGAGAAAAATACATATTATAATTTCGTGTTACGAGTTCGAAGAAAATAAAAAAAAAAAAAGTAAAAAGCTTATGCCTTCCTTTATTTTTTTCTTATTTTTTTCTAATTTTAAAGGAACGTCAAGAGAGAAAATTATTAAAAAAAATTAAAAACTTAGGAAAGACAAATCTTTTTAGCTTTCTTACATTTTCTTTAAAAAAATCAAAAACACAATTTCTTTTCATTTTTTTATCAAATTCCTTCAATTTCCATTCTCTAAAAAGACTCTGGGGAAAACCATACAATGTAAAGGGATATTTTAATCTATTGTGTGCTCTTTAGTTTTAAACTTTTAGTTTCCGTGACACTATTTGTTTTTCATAACTTTTTAACTTTTTCTTATATGTAATTTTTTCTTGAATTCATTGTTTATTTTCCAAGCGTGAGCACACACTAATTTGACGGGAATGGGCTCATGTTTGACCAAGTCAAAATCGAATGAAAATCCATTGTAAACCGATAAATGATTATGATATTATGATTACTCTTACCAACATAAATTAAAGTTAGGATTATTATTATCAAAATGACTGTATAGATTATTACAAGCTAATAGGTGATATTTTAGATTATTAAAATACAATTTGCATAAAGAATAAAGGTAAGTTCACAAAATAGTAATATACTTTTGAAATGTTTTATAATAATAATCAATTGAAGTTGTTTTATCTTTCTAAAAATCACTCAACTTTTATTAGATGTAACAGTATTACAAAACTATTTTATAAATGTCAAACTTTTGAAAAAACTTTAACCTTTTAAAATAGAGTAAACCTACTATTTTGATAAACTTTCAAAACAAATCTTTAAGTTGTTATTAAAATAATCTTTAACCTTTATAAATATAATAAAAAATAAAAGAAATATAATATTCTTCATGCATACAATCAAACATATCTAATACTCTCGCAAGTAATTATCTAATATATTAAAAAGCATCCTACGTGCTACAACGTTTTTTTTGGTTTTGGTACTGGGCCACAAATGTTTTTTATGGTGAAATGTTATTTTTTTGGTCCCTTATATTTCAGAACAGTAATTGGTTTTATATATTTATACAAATCCTTATTTTTAGGCATTTTAGTTAAAATATGTTTTAAGCATTATTATCTTGACGAACTAAACTGATTATGAGCAAAAAACATCGTTGACAGAAACTGGTTGAGAAAAAAACTAGTTTAATTATAATACATAGATATTAATAATTTAACTTACTTTTAAGTTTTGTTTCCTTACTTTTTCTTCGTTTTCTTTTAAGTTCAGTCTTCTTTTTATTTAACCTACTATTTTGATAAACTTTCAAAACGAACCGTGTCAACAAAAATCTGCCCATGTTGCCAAAACCGTTTTTGGCTTATTCAAACCTACTTATTCGGTTAAGTTTATTGAAAAACTGGAGTTACTGATTCGGCCCTGAATTGTAAAATATTCTATAATTTAGAACATAAAACGAACCGAAACGTACCCAGATCAGATTCAATCCTGAAACATCAAAGCAACTTGGATTATTCTCTGAATCGTAAACCACTATTAGATAAACCTATTTCATAAGTTACACGGGAATAATTTATCGGATTAAACAGATAATACTCTTGAAGAAGTAGGATTAGATCTTGAAACCTTAAAGATAATATCTATGGAGAAAAGGTAACCGTACGTCTTCGTATATCTTGTAAAAGTTGATAGAGTAAAGTAAAATGGAACCATTTTCCCTTTTGTACTTGATCGAGAACAGGGGCAAGCCCTTCTATCGTTTATTGTTTTATTTGACCAAAATGATCCATAACTCCAAGTTTCCAACAAAAGATTTACACGGGTCAAACAATTAAGAAACCCAATATTAAGCCCAAATAATTATTTTCTCGAGCCCATTATTAATTACAAAGCCCAAACCGACGTTAGAATTAAATCAAGCTCGCACTCTCCCTAACTCTTTTAATCTCTAACGTTATTTACTCGATCAACAAGTTAATCCAATATACTAAAATAGACGTTAGTAACACTAAAATTACCAACATGAAATTCTGTCAAAACCGACTGATGTTCCAATAACATCGCAAAGTGTCATGATAATAGCCACTAATTTTTGCCGAAAGTTCGTTAATGATACTCGGTAAGTTCTATTAGTACCCCCATCAGTGTGCATTACTCACACATCGTTTTCTATTAGAGTATCACAAATAGATCCTCTATTTTTTATTAGAGTATCACCGATAGATCTTCTAGTTAACTGATAACTGATGGATTAGGATCTAAGTGAGCGGTGTAAATGTTGAAAATAAGAGTTCATATATTTCAATTCATTTGGCTAGAATAATTAGTGTTATAAGGTTTTATATTTATTGTATGATTAGTACGTGCAGGCTTGTGTTTAGTAGAGTTGATGGGCTGAAGTTGACATGCTATTAGGCTACTGAATTTGCTGATGGGCTGCTGAACATGCTGCTGGGCTTAAGAGTTGTCCAGTTGAGTTAAGAAGTGATTAGGTTTACGAAACGGATATGAGATCACAAAATTTCTCATCTTTTCAGATTGTTCATCTTCTCTATGAGTTTTTTTGGGCGAAACCCTAATTTTGTCCATTTTTTGGATTTCAGTTTAATCTTAAAGTTTGGCATCATCTCCGCTGCTAATTGATTTGATCGTATGTGTTAATTATGTGCATATGTTTCATTTGGTTGTGAATTAAATAGAGGGTGGATAGTGGACTAGTAGCTAACCAACATACGACAGGATAAAAATATGACAGATTGTGTTGATGTTTCTGATTTAAACTTAACCGTTAAACATTCAAATGACACTTTTGCAAAAATAGAAAAGATTGGAAATTTAAAGTTAAGTAGGAGATTGTTTTACAAGATGTGTTGGTTGTTCCTGAGTACTGTGTAAATTTGCTTTCTGTGTTTAAAGAGTAAATTGTCATTTTCGTACTTGAGTTTATAACTGTTTTGCAATTTCCATCCAACAATAATTATTATCCCTTCAGGCCCCCTGACTTTTTCAAAAATTATCATTATCATCCACTCTTGTTAATCAAGTTAGTTTGAGTGTTAAGTTTGATTTAAATCAACCCATGTGAGGGGTAACAATGTCCTTTTACACTATACATGTCAAATGTTAACCTAAAAACCAATCTTTTTAGAACCGGATCGGACATCGAATCGGACGTCATACTGCAAAAGGTTGATTTCCAAGCTATCACACTTAATTATCACCTGAAAAACACGTTAAAATAGATCAACTAAAAGTTGGTGAGCTTGTAGAGTTTGAGACTCAATAAACAGTTGTGATAGTAGTAAGCAATTGTAAGTAAATAGGAATCAAGCCATTATATATGAATGTAAATACGAGACATAAAGCCATGAACCCACAACCAAAACTATAGCTATGAAAAAACTAAAAACCCCTCCAATACTTATCACGAGTATTGGTTGTTGTTGTTGCAGAAATAAACATTCACTGTAAGTGACCGTTGATTGACGCGTTCAACAAGTCCAGAGAATAGGGGTGCCTACCCTGATAGTACTATCAATATGTTCCAGCCTCTCTATCCAATTGCATTGTGAGAATGGGGAATTTAGCATGTGATAATGATAAGATAAACTCATGCAATATTCAAGTAACAGACATAAGATATAAAGCAATGATTCAAGTGTTATTGTTGTTGCAAGCATGATTCTCTGCCAAAAGCATTTAAAAGGGAAAATGGGCTACGATTGAGTCCGTATGTGTAATCTTTATTTTGTAACCTAAGACAATGATGTACAACCAATATCTTTTGAATGCATTATGTTTAGTATTTTTCGTACCATGTGTTCTAAAGATACTTAATTCGTCACTCACTGGCGTTTCTGCCTTGGTGAGGGTGTGACACCAACTTATACAAGTTGGTAATTATCTCCATACTTTTGTCAACTATACATTATGATGTCTTTGTCTGTAACTTTCTACTTTAGTATTTATATCCTTATTGTAATATAATAGGATGTGAGCTATGTCATGTCACAGTCATATGTCAAAAGGTAATCTACCTTTTGACTTTACATTGATCTTGTTGTCTAGATTAGTGTCCAGTTGGCCTTCAAAGTATGGCCGGCTGTAGGATGTAGCATAACGTATCTCATTGTATCAATCTTAGGACTATGCCTTGTAACAATTGTAAAACACTTGAGAGCAATATACATCATCCTTGAAAACCAACCTTTGTGTTCTTGTGTGTTCTTACTTTTGTTTTTTGTTTCTTTTGTATGGTTCCCTATTTGATCTAGTAAGTGTGCTTCCTCCAACTGTGAAACTGTTATGAATCGTTAACCATATCAGGTCTTGCAATTGGTATCAGAGCTTCTCAGGCTCTTGATAGCAAGATCTTACCATCTTGAATCATTCTTCAGTTTCACATACACTTACTTGCTCAAATGGCAGCTCTCACTAAAGCTGATATCAAAAACCGACACAATGACTAAGTCTCCACTGATAATTCCTGATGACTTTAACACTTGGTGCATGAGGATAGAAGGATTGATCATATCTCAAGACAGCAGGATGTGGAGATCTGTAATCTCAGGACCTCACATCCTAAGTACCTCGTCAGCAACTTCTGGAGGTGGGATGATACCCAAGGAAGTGGATGACTATTCTAAAGAAAGATTGGAAAAGAATAGACATTGATCAGAAAGCCATGACCTCTCTCCAAACTGCCATTCCCAACTCCATCTAAAGAGGCTTCAGGAAGTGCAAGAGTGCAAAAGAACTCTGGGATGCAATGAAGCTGATGTATGAAGGATCTTAGGAAGCCAATGAGAATAAGAAAGACATCATGAAGCAGCAGTTTGAAAACTTCACCTACAAGACAGGTGAAACTATGACTCAACAATACTTCAGGTATGTTGAGATTGTAGACACTCTAATGGATGTTGGAGTCAAACATGAAAACAGGGACATAGTGAGGAAGTTCATGTTCTCTCTTCCTAGACAATGGACATACTACTGTGTGGCCATCAAGAGAACTGAGAACCTCTCTACCCTCACTTTCATTGAGCTGTATGGTATCCTTAGTAGTTACCAAATGGAAATGAACTTGCAAAATCCTTTTACTAGCTCATCCAGCACCCAATAGAGTTTAGGCCTTTATATGGTTGAAAGAGATAGCAGAGAACCACAACATCATCTTATCTGCTACCCTGAAAAATCACCAAAGAGTAAATTTATCACCTTCTCAAAGACACCAAGAGAGATCTGCACTCAAGAAAGTCCATTCTAAGAGCCCATCTCTTCTCAAGCCTTTGTGTCTTCAGATGAAAGTTCTTGCAACTTTCTCTTAACCCTTGAAGACCTGGACTGCATCCATCTAGATTATCTGGAGTACATAGAGATAGTGCAACAGATGGCTCTTCTAACTCACAGAGCCAAGAAGTTCTACAAGAGGGCAGGAAGGAAGTTCCCAAGCAATGTGACCAGTGGAAAGTTTGGGTTGGACAAAAGCAAAGTAAGGTGTTACAACTGTAACCAAATGGGCCACTTTGCTAGGGAGCGTAAGGAACCAAGAACAAATGGTGTCCAAACACAGTCCAAGCCAAACTACACTGATACAGCTCCAAGAACTAAGAAGCCCAACTAACCAAAGCAGCAAGCTATAGTTGCTGTTGAAGAATGAGGCTTTGACTGGAGCTTTCAGGTGGAAGATGTCTCTCCGAACCAAGCCCTGATGGCAGACCATAATGAATCTTAGGTATTGGAACATATTTGCTTTCCTGATGCATTGCTAAATTTAACATGTACATGCCCTACAACTTGGAAGTAAAATCTGATCTTCAGTCTTTAAACATTTTAAAAGCTGATTTTAAAAGAGAAA
Organism: Flaveria sonorensis; assembly: GCA_025506505.1. Classification (NCBI taxonomy): domain Eukaryota; kingdom Viridiplantae; phylum Streptophyta; class Magnoliopsida; order Asterales; family Asteraceae; genus Flaveria; species Flaveria sonorensis. The sequence goes on along the minus strand of CM046431.1, from coordinate 36,618,313 downwards.
AAAATAATTATAAACTTAAATTAAAAGACTTAGAGAAAATCATTTCTACTCTAAAATATGAGCATACAAACTACAGGGCTCAGATCAAAGATCTTGTTACCAAGTTAACTGAATGCCATGCTGAGCTTGTGATCAGCAAAAGCCAAAGTAGAAAATTGTGTTCTTGAAGAGGAAACTTTCAAGAAAACCATATCTTCGTCCTTGCATGCAAAAGTTTATTATCAGAACAGGACTTGGATTAAATGAAATAGATCCTCCACACATTACTATCAGTCAGAGAACCAAGGTGTAGAACTTGTGAAGATAAGCTACCTCCTATTGATCCCGTCCAAGAAGAAGATGACGATGAAGAGGATATAGTGAAGGATGAACTAGAAGCGTGTGAAGAGGTTCATTCTAAGAAGAGTCACTATATTCCTGGAGAGAAGAAGAAACTAGGGATGGCCAAGTCTACAAGAAAGAATTTGATCAGATCTACAAAAAAAAGATCCAAGAAAGTACAGGAGATCAAGCCCACCTTCAACCCTAGGCAAAAACACATTTTCATCTCTGCTGAGTTTGAGGTGAGGAAGACTGAAGACTTAACAAAAGACTCTAGTAGAGGATTCCTAGTTCAAGTCCAAGCCATCTTGGTAAAGAGAAGAAGGTTGAATCATTGTGCATCACTGCTGCACAAGCTGGACCATCCAACTCCAAAGGCAAGCTTCATACTCAAAAGCATGTTGCATCATCCAAGAAGATGAAGAAGGAGCTTTAAAAGGATCAAAACAAACCTTCTCCTCAGGACAAGACTCTCAGAAGGAAGCCTATGGAATGCATCATGTGTGGTGGTACAACTCATTATGCTGAGGATTGCATTTACAATCCTAAGAGTACCATCCATGTAAACAAGAAGAAGACTTCTGAGAATAAGAAGAAAATAGCTTTGAAAGGAAAACCATTTTCCTTTGGAAGCATCAAGGTGAATCAAAAGAAAATAGTTGGAAAATTGTCTTCGGAAACAAGTTTGGTCTTGAAAGAAAGGAATGCTTTCGAAGCACTGAAGCCTGCTATAATGGATGCAAAAGCTTTCGAAGGTTCAGTCTCCAAAACCTTTAAAGTCATAAAAACTTCCAAAGTTTTGAAAGCCAAGTTTAATCCTCCAAAGATGGTGTGGAAGATGAAGGAAGGCCATGTGACTGAAATTTATTCATCAACAATAGCAAAGGAACCTCAAAGCTTGCATATAGGATTAATAACTATTGAACTATATTATGTTCATCTTGATAAGCCCAAGGCCAGCAAGGCTTGGGTTTCCAAATGTAACTAATCATCTCTTTTCATGTGCAGGAACAACTAAAGACCATAACATATGTATGGATCATTGATAGTGGTTGTTCCAGGCACATGAATGGCAATGGCTCTTTGCTTCAAGACTTTAAGAAAATTGATGGAGGGCCAATTGCTTTTGGAGGTGAATCAGGTGATCACATTACTGGAAGGGGTAGGGTCATAAATGTTAAGCTCAGCATTGAGAAGGTAAACTTTGTCAAAGAGCTTGAGTACAATCTTTTGAGTGTATCTCAATTTTGTAACCAGAGACATAACATGCTCTTCACTAAGCATGAGTGCATTATTCTCAAGCCCGAGGTGATCATTCCTCAAAAGTACATTTTGTTCAATGCCCCAGAAACAGGAATATGTATAAGATGGATTTTCAAGAAACCTCCCCTTCTGGAGAAGTTTCTTGTTTTCTATCTAAAGCAAATAGTGATGAGTCTTTTCTTTGACATAAAATAATGTGTCATGTAAACTTTAAGAACATGAATAAACTAATTAAGAATGATTTGATAACTGGAATTCCAAAGAAAGAGTTTACAAGTGATAACCATTGTGTTGCATGTCTGAAAGCAAAGCAACACAAAGTGTCACACAAGCCAAAGAAAATAAACTCCATCACTACTCCTCTACACTTATTACACATGGATCTCTTTGGCCCCATAAGTGTAATGAGTTTAGGTAGAACTTTATACTGTCTTGTGATCACAGATGATTTCACAAGATATACTTAGGTCTTCTTTCTTAGAAGTAAGGATAAGACCCCTAAAATCTTGAAATCCTTCATTCTGAAAATTAAGAATCAATGTGATCACAAGGTTAAGATCATAAGATGTGATTAGAGAACCGAATTCAAGAACCAAATCCTTGATAGATTTTCTGATGAAAAGGGTATTTCAAGAAAACAGAGTGCTCTTAGAACTCCTCAACAAAATGGTGTTGCTGAAAGGAGAAATAGAACACTTATTGAGGCTGCAAAAACCATGCTTTCTGACTCTAAACTGCATATCACCTTCTGGGCAGAAGTAATCGATACTTCCTGCTATGTGCATAACAAAGTTCTAGTAGTCAAAACTCATGATAAGATTCCTTATGAACTGTGACACAAAAAGAGACCTTTCATTAGTTTCCTCAGGTCATTTGGATGTCCATGCACCATTTTGAATACCAAAGAGCACATAGCAAAGTTTGCTGAGGAAGTAGATAATGGACATTTCATTGGATACTCTTTTCAAGCTAAAGCTTATAGAGTATACAATCTCAGAACTAGAGTAGTTGAGGAGTCAGCCAATGTGACCTATATTGAATGCACTCAAGTGTGAAAAGTTCTAGTCGTGATTAGCTATTTGATCTTGATTTAGTTACCAACTATTTTAACAAATATTTTGAAGATGTTTCAGGAACAACAGGTAATATATCTGCAGGAGATTCAAATCCAAGATTTGAGCTGAGAAGACCAAATGTTTAAATTTTTTTAGCACTAGTGGTAACAAATCCTATAATTAGAAATTCTGTCAGCACAACCATGAAAAATTCATTAGGTAATACATCTGAGGTGCCAACCAATTTTAGCAATAAGGCACAAAACTCAAATGAAGGGATTTCTAATATAGGAGAGATGGAGATGGTGAAAGGAATCAAGCATACCTTGATACTAACAACCACTCCACTGAAGACAACATCAATGATGTTACACACTCTCTAGATCAAGTCACACTTGAAGGGTATGCTAATGTGGTTGGTGATACTTAATCACCAGATCTAAAATTATCAAATTTAGATCTATCAAATCAACTTGATGTGATTCCTCTGCTAAGAATCCACAAGTCCTATCCTGTCACAAACATCATTGGTGATGTTGGGACTGGGGTGATAACAAGTGGACAAATCCATGATCAAAATATTTTTCTACACTCTTGCTTCTTATCTTAGATTGAGCCAAAGAAAGTTGATGAAGCTTTGAGAGATGGAAGCTGGATTAAAGTAATACAGGAGGAACTGCTTCAATTCAAAAGACAAGGTGTTTGGAACCTATGTCCTCTTCCTCCTGGGAAGATGCCAATAGGTACCAAATGGGTTTTCAAGAACAAGAAAGATGATAAAGGCCTTGTCATCAAGAACAAGGCAAGACTAGTAGTCCAAGGGTACACTCTAGAAGAAGGGATTGACTACACATATGACTTTGCTCGTGTAGTTAGATTTGAAGCTGTAAGGATATTCCTTGCTTTTGTTGCATCCAAGGATTTCAAGGTCTACCAACTTGATGTCAAGTGTGCTTTTCTATATAGGGTGATAGATGAAGAAGTGTATGTCAAGCAACCAACTAGCTTTGTAGATCCAGATCATCCTAATTATGTCTTAGTACCTAGTTCAACATTGTTACAAAAGAGGTACTATTGACAACACACTCTTCATCAAAAGAACAGGAAATGACTTGATGTTGGTTCAAGGTTATGTTGATGACATGATCTTTGGGTCAACTAATGAAAGACTCTACAAGAAGTTTGAGATGCTGATGAAGAACAAGTTTGAAATAAGTGCCATGGGGTAACTCAATTTCTTTCTAGGAATTCAAATGAAGCAAGTTGACAATGGCATCTTCATAAACCAGTCAAAGTATGTATAAGACATACTAACCAAATTTCATCTGACTGATTGTAAGGTTGCTAAGACTCCCATGGCCAGAAACCACTCCCTAGGACCTGATCTTGAGGGGGAGTATGTAGATGAACATCTTTACAGCGTTACGATTGGGTCTCTTATGTACGAAATAGCTAGCAGGTCTGATATCATGTTTGCCACTTGCATATCTACAAGATATTAAGCCAACCCCAAGATGTCACACGTAGTTGCTGTCAAGAGGATTTTTAGATACCTCAAAGGAGCTCCCACACTTGGACTTTGATATCCGAGAATTCTGATTTCAATCTGTATCATATATAGATAGTGACTATGGTGGCTACAATATGACTAACAAGTCTACATCTAGGGGATGTTAGTTCATTGGTAGAAGGATAGTCTAATGACAATTCAAGAAGCAATCCTGTGTATTTGCATAAATTGCTAAAGCTGAATACATTGTTGCTGCAAGCTGTTATGCTCAAGTGCTTTGGATTCAGAATCAGATGCTAGATTATAGATTCAACTTCAAGAAGACTCCTATTCATATAGACAACAACAATGCTATCTCCATCACAAAGAATTTAGCGCAGTACTAAAAGATAAAGCACATTAATATCAGGTATCATTTGATCAGAGATAATTTTGAAAAAGGATTAATTAAACTGATCAAAGTTAACACAAATAAATAATATACTGATCTATTTACAAAAGCATTTGATGAACAGAGATTTAAATATCTTATATAAGCTATTAGGATGATTAACTTTGAGTAGATGTTCTTAAATTAATTTCAAAATTGTTTTTCAAATAATGTGTCTTTTTAATGTTGTCTAAACTATCACTCATATAAACCCAGTTGATCTCGAAAGAAAATTTTCAAAGTATATATTCCATAGAATTTAAAGAAATATAGAGATATCTTCTCTCGGAAGACATTGATTTGACTTCGAAAGACAATTGTGTCTTTAAAACTAATAACTACTTAATGAGGAATTTACCTTCGAAAGAAATTCTAATATATCTTCCAAAGCTTAAATCTACTTCTGAGTACTTATATGTTTTGAAGGATAATTTGCTTCTGAAAGCAATTTAGCCTCGGAATTTTTATTTTGCTCCTTAAATAAAACTTCTGATGCTTAATCTCTTCCGAAACCAAATCTATCTCGGAAGCAAAATTACTCTAAGTACATTTTCTTCTGAAGCACTTCTTCTCAAACTAAGGAATATGTTTCGAAGTCAATTTAGCTTCAAAAGCTTTCTTTAAACTCTCGAAGGCAAATTACCTTCGGAAGATTATCAACTTCCAAGATAACTACCTTTTTGGGCACCTTTTTCAGAGGTGGGACTGACATCCGGATTTCAAAGTTTATCTTTTGCAATAACTTTGTCTCAAATCCAAACATATAAATAGTCTTTCCAACGGGTCTCACTCTCTCTTCTTCCTCTTCATCTGAATTCTCAAGCCTTAAATTCCCCACAAACCCTTGTTGTTCTTTCAAACTCTCTCATAAAAGCTTCATAAAATGGCCAACACTAAACCCTAAAACTAGCCAGCCTTTGTCATGCACCTACACAGGCAAGACAACTAGGTTGCTCTGTTATCCGCTCTTCCTACCTCACCGCCCTCACCATTGACCCTCCACTATATAAAGATCAACTATTTGAGCTTTGGAGGACCTGCTAAGAGGTCATAATGGATGGTGAGAAGGCATTACCTGCTAGGGTGCAGGGGAGGATAGTGTTCATCACTACAGCCACCATTAATCAGCATCTGAGGATGGATGATGAAGATGGTGAACTGTCCTTAACTAAAGTGGCCGTCAATGGATCATTTCAGGAGATGGGCTATGAAGGTGACTTCTCAGTCAGAACCTTCAGGAAGGGAAAGGTCTCCTCGCAGTAGAAATACCACCTCCATGTGGTCATCCACTCGTTATCCAACAAGCACAGAGGATAGGACCAAGTTCCTGAATAACTTTCCTACATAGTCCATGAAATGGTCCAGGGGATCAAGTACAGGTATACCTAATTTGTTTATACAAATTTACTTCCTAACTTAGATTCCCTTGAATATTATATGTTCTTTAGATATGTCCACCATATTCTCAATTGTGAACTATGCTCACAGTTAAGGGGAATAGGTAATGTTCTAAAGTTGGGACAGATGAAGCCCGACATCTTTAAGATAATAAGGAAAACCACTGTTGGTTTTACCAAGGTAGAAACAGCCCTTGTCTTAAAAATGTTAAAGCAACCTGGTCATGGTGATAACTTGGCAATCTTAACCAATGTTTAACCCATACCTTCTTTATCTTCACCACTCACATAGCCACAGATTACCATCACGTACAAAAGAAAATCCAAACATACCCCTGCTAAGTCTACTTAGATTAAGCAGGCCCCCATATATTCACCCATGCAGGAGCAAGTGGAACCAAGAGATCCTACTTCTCTTAAGGAGCAGAACACTCCCATTCCTTCTATGATCAGTACTGAGGTTCCTCATGCTCAGCCTGATGAGCTCACAACCCCAGTCTTAAGCCTTCATCCTGAGTCTCAAAACTCTGATGAATATTCTTCGGGGGAAAGCTACCATCCCCAACCGTTAGATCTTAACCAACCAATCCTCAACCTAGAATTCTATGATAATGAAGATATGGGACTCAGTGAGTACCATGAGTCTCTCTTCTCCTTCCCTACTCAAGGAGAGATGAGTGCTCCTGCCACTCCCATGTCTAGCCCACATTATCCACCTACTACTGAGCTGGACCTCTCTGAACAAATTCAAGAGGTCCATATGGAAGAGGCCCTCACTTTTGTCAGTGATTACATCATTAATACCTAAAGCACGACAACCCAGCTCCTTGACACTTCTCATGAGATTGTCATAGAGCAGGGGAATTCCAGATACAATGAACAAATATCTGGTGGTGAGAGGGATGACTTTGGTTATGTCCTTTCATCCCCCCATGATTCTTCTGATGAAGATGAGGGGAGTATGCAACAAAAGTTGCAACAAATGATAAAAACTTGCACATATTTTATGTCTAAGGTTAGTCACCTAGAATCTCAAGTGGCTACCTTACAAAGGTAGGTGCTTAATTAGCAACTTGAGATCACTGATCTCAAGGGTAAGCAAGCTGAGAGGCCTGCCAGGCATGCTCAACCATGTCTATAGGAATCTATGGATATGGTGGACCTAACCTCTAGCTCACTTGTGCAAGTCAGTGATGCTACCAAAAAGGGGGAGAAAGTCACCACAGTCATAAAACATGGGAGTGTTGCCCAGAGAAGGACATTAAGGATTCACCACCCTCACTTGCAATTGTCCAGACTCAACAACCTCCTCTGGCCCACATCAATATTGATGCCATATTTCAATGTTTATGTAACACCTGAAAATTTAAGAAAAAGAAAAGAAAAATAAAGGAGCAAACATGAAGTTATTTCAAAAGCAATGGGTTAAAAGCATGCAAGGGCCAAACTGGCCCATAATGGGTTCAAAAAGGGAAAGGCCGCCCATACCCCCCCTTTCTCAAGCATAACTTTCGCCTAGAGTGAGAGAGAATGAAACTTCATCCGGTTTTAGTGAGAGAAAGTGAAAGAGATCTTCCAAAAGGTAAGATTTTAAGGTGTTTCTTCTTGATTTCAGTCGGGTTCCAACTTCTGGACAGAGTTCCATGTGTTTAGTGCTTGTTTTTGTGTGTTTTAGGTGCTAGAACTCCAAGTTAGCTCTCGGGCCTAAGGTGTTTTACTCGAAAGCTGTTTAAGTTGAGTTCTAGATCCCCTCTTTTACTCATTTTCTGTTTGTTTGGGGCTGTTATGCGTACTAAAAAGAAGGTTTCTAAACCAAACTGTGATTTTCCATGAAAAGTATGACTATTTATGAAGGATGTATGCTTTTAATAGATTTCTATGATGTTTGTTATGTTTTAAGTATGAATCTGGTAGATCTATGCTAAGTATATGTTTAAAAATAATGTATGGGACTAGAAACTGCATAAGTTGATTCGCATGTGTAGGACTTGGTGTCCGCTGTGCACACTAGCTGTCCGCTGTGGACACTTGAACGTTGATAAGGTGTCCGCTGTGGACACTTAGGCATATAGACTGTGTGATGTGGGCTTGCACATCCGCTGTGGGCTTTGCATGTCTGTTGTGGACACTTGGAGAGATTTTATGCTGTCCGCTGTGGACATAAACTGTCCGCTATGAACCTTAGTCATGCGCTGTGGAGACTTATTCATGCGCTGTGGAGACTTATTCATGCGCTGTGGAGACTTATTCATGTGCTATGGAGACTTATTCATGCGCTGTGGTTACTTAGTCATGCGCTGTGGATACTTAGTCATGTGCTGTGGAGACTGAGTCATGCTCTATGGAGACTTAGTCATACGCTGTGGAGACTTAGTCATGTGCTATGGAGACTTAGTCATGCGCTGTGGATTTTAGTCATGCGCTGTGGACTTTAGCTATCTGCTGTGGGCCTTGGCTGTCCGCTATGGACACTTAGGTTTTTTTTTAAATTTTGGAAATAGAATTTAAGTGCTGAGTACTTATGTTTAATGGTAATTTATGCCCGTTGATGTTATATCCCTTTCTTATGGGTTGCTGTTATGATATACTTCTTGTTATGTATTATGATATGACTTTACATGGCGTGATATGTATATGTACGTAAAGTATTATGTAATGAAAGTGAAAGATAACGTTAACAAGAAGTGGAACATAATGAATGAATGTAAAGTCTTGCAAGCAAAATGACAGAGGTTCATAATTCAACGAGGTAGTTGTTTGCTCAACTGTGTGCGGTTTAGCTAACCCTTGATAATGCGCATAGGGGTCTAATCCTTGAGGTTGACCAAATTATGGTGGGATCCTTGTCGCTTACCTCGGTACCGTGTCGGCTTTTGCATGATGTGGGGGTTTATTTATAAACCCCAGCACAGTACCCACTTTTGCATGACGTAGGGGTATTGCATGTGGCATGATCTATATATAAAGATGAACGACGTTAATGAACGAAACGAATGATGATGAACGATGATGAAAGATACTAATGATATTATCTAGATGTATGTATAATGTATGATCACATAAGAAAGTAAAAAAAATGTTTTAACCGAAAGTAAAGTATTTTATTATAAAACTAGAACTCATTCAGCGTCGCTGACTTTTGTATGCATACTAGTTGGTAGGTAATTGTTGATGCTGAGGAGGTGCAGGCATGGATGCATAAGATACTAGGGATGGTTCAAGTCTGGCATCCATATTTTGGAGAATGTTATTGTATTAATACATTTTTGGGATGTAAATGAAATGATATGATGATTTGACATGTTTTTAATTATTAAAGAAAAGTTAAATTTCTTCTGCAAAATGATGAGTTTTATATGTTTTATGCGATGATTGACCAACTGTAAGCTGAGAATGGGAACGGGGCCTTAAAAGTTGGTATCAGAGCCAAAGTTTAAGAGAATTAGGTAAATTATTTTCAAAACCTAAACTTAAACTGAGAATGGAACAAGAAAGGGAAAGGGATGCCTGTCCTAGTAGCTACATGCCTGTAGGTAAATGTTTTATGTAAACGTTTTATATAAATTAATGGAAAAAGGAATAATGTGTGTGTGCTATGTGAATTATGTGCTCTTAGTAGATTTGGATACTGAGGTAGTCAGGATAGGAAATGCTTGGAGAATGAAGAGTAAAGTAAGTGGCTAATCACAACTGGCCACTATAATTAGGGACTTACTATACTTAACGTAATCTGAGCTATTACCTTGAATGACCGTGTTGGTGTTTGAATCTTATAGTGTTTGGAGATGGCTGGTGGTAGGTCTTCGAAGGCTTCTAGAGGTGGAGGTTGTGGTGGACATGGTGCTGGACCGCGTGTCACGAGAAACAAGGCTAGGACTGCTGAAACGGCTCCCGGAGAGCCCGAACTTCATCACCATGACAGTGGGGATGAGATTGCCAATTTAAGGGCCTCAGTGAACGAGGCGGTGGTTGAGGAGGTCCATCAGGTCATGCATATGATTCTGCCATCTATAGTGACCAAGGTTATTAGGGCTATAAGGGAAGATGAGAGGAGAGGGGAGAACTAGAGTGGAAAACGTTTTGGTAGTGGCAGTTTCCCTCCCAAGGGCAAAAAGGCGAAGGTAGAGGGGTCGCAAGGTGGCTGTAACCGAGTTAGGAGTGAAGGTGTGCGAGAAGTGCGGGAAGGAGCATGCAGGAGAATGTTGGTGGGGATCGAATCTCTGCTTTAAATATGGGAAGGAGGGCCACATGGAAAGGGATTATCATGTGGTGAAATGTTACAACTGTGACAAGACTAGGCACATGAGCAGAGACTGCAAGAAGTCAAGGCTGAGAGCTCCGGGGCAAAGAAGGGGAATGAGAAGGAGGGCAGAGGGCGAAGGCCAGGGCATTCGCTGTGACCCGGAAGGAGGCTAGGGTGGACCCTGACGTCGTGTCAGGTACATTCCTAGTAAACTAGACTTGTGCCTCTGTACTTTTTGATTCTGGTGCTAGTAGGAGTTTTATTTATCCTGCCTTTCATGATAAGTTGTCCATTAGGAGTAGAAAGATTGATAATCACTTAGATGTAGAAACTGTCATCGGTAAGTCTACCAGGATTTCTGATGTGGTAAAGGATTTTGACATAGAGTTGGAAGGCCATAGGTTCTTTGCTAGGCTGTTTGTGATGCCCTTAGGCAGATTTGATGTAGTCCTAGGGATGGATTGGCTAGCAGCCTATGAGGCAAACATCTTGTATCATAAGAAGATGATTCGATTGACCGCGCTCGTTGGGAGTTTGGTGACGATCTACGGTGATAGAGTTAGTATGATCCTGAAAGTAATTTCTATGGTGGTGGCAGAGAAGTGTATGAGGCATGGATGTGGTGCCTATCTGGCTTACGTGAAGGATGTGGATGCGTCAGTACCATGGTTGTCGGACGTACCGGTCGTGTGTGACTTCCCAAACGTATTCCCGTAAGATCTATCAGGTGTGCCACCTGACTGCGAGATCGAGTTCCAGATCGATCTGATACCTGGTGCCCAACCAGTTTCTAAGTGTCGTATCGTCTAGCTCCCTCCGAGATGAAGGAATTGATGACTCAGCTGCAAGAGTAGCTGGATAAGGGGTTCATTCGACCAAGTATCTCTCCGTGGGGTGCTCCGGTCTTATTTGTAAAGAAGAAGGATGGTAGTATGAGGATGTGTATCGACTACCGTGAGCTGAACAAGTTGACAGTGAAGAACCGGTATCTGTTACCGAGAATTGATGACTTGTTCGATCTGCTCCAAGGTGCCAGGTGGTTCTCGAGGATAGATCTCTAATTTGCTTACCACCAACTGAAGGTGAAGGAGTAGGATATTCCTGAAACAGCTTTTCATACGCGTTATGGACACTACGACTTTCTCGTTATGTCTTTTGGTTTAACCAACGCGCCGGCTGATTTTTTGGATCTGATGAATCGGGTGCTAAATAAATCAGTGATTGTGTTTATCGATGACATCCGGATTTATACAAAGAGCGAAGAAGAGCATCTAGTCACATCCTCGAGGTGTTGGAGACGCTTAGAAGAGAGAAGCTGTACGCCAAGTTCTCCAAGTGTGTATTCCGGTTACGTGAGATTCAGAAGGGATTAATGTAGACCTGAAGAAGGTTGAGGCGGTGATGCAATGGAAGTCTCCAAAGACGCCATCCGAGATTCGTAGTTTCTTGGGTTTGGCGGGTTATTACAGGAGATTTATCTAAAACTTCTCTAAAGTGGCGGCTGTGGTCTTTGCATTGAAGAGTTGGAGGCCACTTGGGAGTCAGAGGAAGAAATAAGATGGCACTACCCAGATCTCTTTAAGGAGTGACAGGTTTCGGGGACGAAACCTATATAAAGGGGGTGGACTTGTAACACCCGAAAATTTAAGAAAAAGAAAAGAAAAGTAAAGGACCAAATAGGAAGTTATTTTAAAAGCAAGGGGTTAAAAGCATGCAAGGGCCAAACCGGCCCAGAATGGGTTCAAAAAGGGAAAGGCCGCCCATACCCCCCATCTCTCAAGCACAACTTTCAGCTAGAGTGAGAGAGAAGGAAACTTTATCCGGTTTTAGTGAGACAAAGTGGAAGAGACTTCAAAAGGTAAGATTTTAAGGTGTTTCTTCTTGGTTTCAGTCAGGTTCCAGCTTTTGGACCGAGTTCCATGTGTTTAGTGCTCGTTTTCGTGTGTTTTAGGTGCTAGAACTCCAAGTTGGCTCTCGGGTCTAAGGTGTTTTACTCGAAATCTATTTAAGGTGAGTTCTAGATCCCCTCTTTTACACGTTTTCTACTTGTTTGGGGCTATTATGCGTACTGAAAAGAAGGTTTCTAAATCAAACTGTGATTTTCCATGAAAAGTACGACTGTTTAGGAAGGATGTATGTTTTTAACAAATTTCTATGATGTTTGTTATATTTTAAGTATGAATCTGGTAGATGTATGCTAAGTATATGTTTAGAAATAATGTATGGGACTAGAAACTACATAAGTTGATTCGCAGGTGTGGGACTTGGTGTCCGCTATGGACACTAGCTGTCCGTTGTGGAAACTTGAATGTTGATAAGGTGTCCACTATGGAAATTTAGGCATATAGACTGTCCGCTATGGGCTTGCACGTCCGCTGTGGGCTTTGCATGTTCATTGTGGACACTTTGAAAGATTTTATGTTGTCCGCTGTGGACATAAGCTATCCGCTATGAACCTTAGTCATGCGCTGTAGAGACTTATTCATGCTCGTTGATGTTATATCTCTTTCTTATGGGTGCTGTTATGATATACTTCTTGTTATGTATTATGATGTGACTTTACGTGGCATGATATGTATATGTACGTAAAGTATTATGTAATGAAAGTAAAAGATAACGTTAACGAGAAGTGGAACATAATAAATGAATGTAAAGTCTTGCAAACAAAATGATGGAGGTTCACAACTCAACAAGCTAGTTGTTTGCTCAACTGTGTGCGGTTTAGCTAACACTTGCTAATGTGCACATGGGTCCAATCCTTGAGGTTGACCAAATTGTGGTGGGATCCTTGTCGCTTACCCCGGTACCATGTCGGCTTTTGCATGACGTGGGGGTTTATTTATAAACCCCAGCACAGTACCCGCTTTTGCATGACGTGGGGGTATTGCATGTGGCATGATCTATATATAAAGATGAACGATGTTAATGAACGAAACGAATGATGATGAACGATGATGAAAGATAATAATGATATTATCTAGATGTATGTATAATATATGATTACATACGAAAGTAAAGAAAATGTTTTAAACGAAAGTAAAGTATTTTCTTATAAAACTAGAACTCACTTAGTGTCGCTGACTTTCGTATGCATAATAGTTGACAAGTAATTGTTGATGCTGAGGAGGTGCAAGCATGGATACATAAGCTACTGGGGATGGTTCGAGTCTGACATCCATATTTTGGAGAATGTTATTGTATTAATACATTTTTAGGATGTAAATGAAATGATATAATGATTTGACATGTTTTTAATCATTAAAGAAGAGTTAAATTTCCGCTGCAAAATGATGAGTTTTATATGTTCTATGCGATGATTGACGAACTGTAAGCATCTTGAGAATGGGGCCTTACAGTTTATTTGAGGAGGGTGCTGTACCAAGGGCATGTCTCCACCATCCAACCCTGATAACAATCCATAGTAGGATGAAGGTATGACACTGATAGAAGGGCCCTGGTGCTTACTAGATTTCTAGGTCAACAAGAGATCTTCAACATCGACAATCTAGGTTTCTATGAAAGCTTCTATCTAGTTAACCTGCAGCTTGTCAACCTAAGCTAAAATAGATAGGCTAATAGGTTAGCTATGAACCTTGAGATTCATACTCCTTTAGCACCAATTTCCCTCAGTGAGACACCTGTTGGTGAAGGTGTCTTACAACCTCTCCCTGGCCAGAGCTCAAGTGCAGAACAAATTCAAGAATGTCAACGCTCTCTCATCCCTGAGTCAGACAGGCCAGTGCTTGACAAAGAAAAGAAAGTTATGACTTCAAAGGAGATTAAGGAGGAGAAAAGGGAAAGGAAGAGGAAGGCAAGGGAAGAAAAATGAGAGAGACCCCTAGCTTCATGTAGGCTGCAATCAATGCTGCCCATAGGCCAAACACTCAAGAAGATAAGTTAAGGGCAGCTAGATTGAACTACCTGGGAACTAGGAACTACAATATAGATGATCTAATCTCTCTTCCCTTGGAAGAATTAAATGAACTGGCAGACACAGAGGTCTCAAGAGAAAGAAAGGAGGCTGAAGTTGCTGCTTTGCTCCTTAGGACCAAAGAAGAAAGAAAAAGAAGAAAATTATATAAAGCCACTATCCTTTATCTAGTTCAAGAAAGGCCTAAGGTATAGTCTGTGGATGTAGAGGATGAAACTCAAGTAGGTAGAGAACAAGACAGACAAAACATGATTACCTCGTGAGTGTCACAGGTCTCTACCAGGCTGAAGCTTTACTCCTTCTATCTTATAAGTACATTGAGTTTGAATATCTTAAGCAGCTGGAACAAGAAGCTACCAAAGAAATAAAAGATACTAAAAGAAGCTACTATGCCATCATCAAAGACAACAATAAGAAATCTGAAGATAGACAAAGGATGGTGAGCTTATTAAGGCTGTATGGGTTCTCCAGAAGGAGGCTTGGTGCCATGCCTCTATCCATAATGAATAAGCACATCCGGGTGATCAAGCAGAAGATCAAGAGGGGTGAGCTTCAAGACTTTTATTCTCCACCAAGTCAAGCCACACCTAAAGCTGAGGTCAAGGTTGAACCCAACCAAACAAAACAAACAAGACATAGTGCTGATCCATAGCCAGCTTCATCTTCTAACCCATAGCAAGGTCCGAAACCTTCTTCTGAACATGTGAAGGGGAAGGACCAAACTGAGAAAGAAAAAGGAAGAGAAGGTGATAAAGACCAACCTTCTCAGTTGAAGTATAGAAAGAGTAAAATGATGGCCATTAGAAGAGATTTAAAGTCAAAGAAGAAGAACTCTAAGGCATCCACCTCTGTTCCTCAGGATGAGTTAGAACATCCTGAGGGTAAACCAAAAGAGGTTGTTCAACTAATTCCCTTACAAGTATAGCCACCCCTCATGTCCTAAGTTTACTCTCCAAACCCAGACAAACGGTATGTCAGAAGAGATCAAGGAGGTCCATAAATATTCCTCTTGCAGAACATACTTGACCTTCTAAGCATGATCTCTTGAACATAAGGAGAAACTATGAGAGTTTATAAGAGTTTATCTTAGAGGCTGATGCTAACCAAAGATCTCTTAACATGCATTGAAATACAAGGAAGTTACTTCGGAAGATTTGACCATGCACAAAAAAATAATAACTAAGTGTCAAATCTTCTAAAGCCAATGACAGAAATCTTTCAAAGTCAAAAGTAAAGTCTTCGATCTGAAGCTTGAAGACAAAGTCTTTCGAAGCTTGAAGATTGAACTCTTCCGAAGACTTAGAAGACATATGTCCCTGACACACTTTTGACAATAACTGAAGACCTTTCCGCTGCCAGCTCTGAAAACTCGTCAACTTATACAAGTTGATGATTATTTTCATACTTTTGTCAACTATACATTGTGGTGTCTTTGTCTGTAACTTTCTACTTTAGTACTTTTATCCTTATTGTAATACAATAGGATGTGAGCTATAGCATGTCATTGTCACATGTCAAAAGTCAACCTACTTTTTAACTTTACATTGATCTTGTTGTCTAGATTAGTATCCAGCTATGCCTTCAAAGTATGACTGGCTGTAGAATGTAGTATAAAGTATCTCATTGTATCAGTCTTACGACTATGCCTTTTAAGAATTGTAAATCACTTGAAAGCAATGTACATCATCCTTGAAAACCAACCTTTGTGTTCTTGTGTGCTCTTACTTTTTTTGTTTGTTACTTTTGCCTGGTTCCCTATTTGATCTAGTAAGTGTGCTTTCTCCAACTATGAAGTTGTTGTGAACCATTAACCATATCTAGTCCTGTAAATGTATTTTGATGATTATTTGATTAACAGGTTGCCATTGTCTGTGTTGTTTGGAAAGTCACCTTATGAGTTGTTATATGGTTGTAAACATCCTTAGATCATTTACATGCATTTTGCTGTCTTTGTTTTGCTACTATTTTAAATCCTTCTTCCAAGATTGATTTTAGAGCCTCTAAGTGTGTATTAATTGGTTATTCTAATAAGAAAAAAAGGTATAAATTATTTGATCTTGAAACAAAAGTTGTATTATTTTCTCGAGATGTGAAATTTTATGAAAATTTTTTCCTTTTCAAATAAAAGACAATAAAACAGAAAAGGAGTTATTAGACAGCCTAAGTGTTTTGATTTTTGTTTTGAACAAGAAACCGCCAATGATGAAAAGGAGGAATTATTCAAAAAAGGTGATGGCAGGCTTCTTGGTACCACTGATTTAAGGGATAAATCAGGTGTGGTAATCCTGGTGTTGATCTGAATGACTCCCATGATTAGTTAAGCAGTGATTGTCCTGCTAACAATGCATGTGGTGATATCCAGGATGGTTTTGATAAGTCAGTTAGGCATCCTGAAAAGCTTGCATACCCTATGAATGAAAAAGAAAATAAGTCTTGTTTTTCAAGTACTCATGAGGTAATAATTTTAATGTCACCTGGCAATATACATTAAACCTCAGGTTGTTCTTCTCCAACTTCTTCAGTCTCGAGGTGTAATGTTATTCAATTTAACTCTAATTTCTCATGAAGATCATTGGTATCAGGTAGTTTATTTTTTATTTTCCAACCACCATGAGGAGTTTTTATCAAATACTACAATCATTGATACGTAGCACTTGTCTGTGGTAGGATCATAACAACGCTACCTTGTTATCTTGATCATACATGACAAAGATACATCTTATAGCCTTATCTCTAGTTTGTGTAGTTGTTGGTTTGGAATAAAGACGTAACACACATATCCAAACACTCATAGGTGACTTATGTTAGGCTTGATACCAAAGAGCCTTTCGAATGTTAATATATACCTTTGCTTTTGTGATAGAAGGCGACTGATTACGTAATATGTTGTCTTCATTGCTTCAGCCCAGAAATGTCCAAATACGTTTTTGTCATGTATTATACTTTTGCATGTTTCCCCAAGATGACGATTATTTCTTTACGACACCCTATTTTTCCATGGGGTGTTTGGGTGCATGAGCTATCTTTGTATCTTGTTTGGGCCCAGAATTGGCCGTCTTTCTTTTGGTCTTGATTTGTGAGTCTTTTTTGCCACGGTTTCCACTGTCCCTTCCCTTACCTTTTTTGACATACATAGCTTTGTATTTTTTTCCTTTAATCATGATACCTGCTAGCTGCTTGGCTAATGCTTCTTGACCATCTATAGGTTTTTGAATTCGACTAAAGAAGGTTGCCTAGGCCAACCTTGTATTGTAGCAATGAAACTGTGTATTCTCGTTTAAGGCCATGGATGATTGTTCGCTTCATCCGGGGCTCGTTGATCTTTGACTATGCAGCAAGATAACCTATCTATTAGCTTAAATTCTTGATATTAATAAAGTATTAGGGTATGGTCAGATCACTTTGCGAGGCTGTCATCAATTCTCCTTCAAGCATATGGTGGCAAGCATCATTCTTCTTGGAAAAAGTGCCCAGAGTGTATCTCAAGCTTTCTTGGGATATTTTAGATCTTGAATGTCATCTAGAAGTTCATCTTCAATGGTGGTTTTGATAATAAACATCACCTTACCCGTTTTAACCTGCCACCTTCAGAGTATTCCATTGATATCATTATTTGGCACTAGAATCTCCGATCTGTTTACCATATTTCAGAGACCATGACCATGCAAATAGGACTTCATGCATGCGCTCTAGGTCTTGTAATTGACATTATTAGCTTCTTGATTCCTGCTACTACTTGAAACTCACCCATCGGGAACTTTCTTTTGTTTTTTACTTCTTTAGTCAACAGTGTAATGCTTCCTCAATCAGATACTTCTCTCCTTCAATCGTGTCTTCTGCAATCCTTGTGTTTGCTGGCTTTGATACCACTTGATAAGTTTCAAGATGTAATCACAAGCACATAAACACACACCAAGAACTTCAAGATCACACTTGAACACAAATTGCTCAACTTTTTTATACAAATATCAAACTAGTGGATGTGAATCCAAGGATCGAAACAAGAATTATATGTTTGATTGAACGAGTGATGATCGCAGACATATCATAACTTGATGTTTAATTAATTGTTTGAGAAATGCAATCGTAACACAAATTGATGAACAACAAATAATAGAAATGGAAAACAAGATAAAGTAATGCGATAAACAAGTTTGCTTCAATTGATTTCCATTAATAATGAATCAGTTACAATTGATTTTGATATTTGGATGATCTGAATTGCTAGGTGTTCTTGGTGTTTTGCTATTGCTATTCCTATTTGATGATTGTTGGTTAATTGTTATGATTGATATTGGTACTGGTACCCTAAAAGTGTGCACCCATGCCTTCTATTTATAGGCAGAGGGATTCACTTTTTACATGGGTAAAAGTAAAAATCATAACATGACATGAAATATTCGATTTTGACAAATGTGAAGTCTTTCGTAGATGTTGACTTGATGATATCACTTCAGACATTTTGACTTGTTGACTTCTTGTGAAGTACTTGATGATTGGAGATCATGCACGTATTTTGTTCTTCCGTAGGAGTAGGCCTTCCGTAGAAGTTAGCCTTCCGTAGGAGTTAGCCCTTTGATCATCTTGCACTTCATCCGCAGAAGTAAGCTCTTCCGCAGCAGCAGCAACAACTTGATCTCTGGAGGACTTCTTCAGTAGAGGTGATTGTGCTTTTGTAGGAGATCCACGGATGCACATTCCTTGACTTGCTCATTTATGCTCCGCAGAACATCTACGAAAGAACAAACTTATTCATCCGCAGATAGTTCTTGTACTTGGTCAATTTTCCAAATTGACCAAGTATGAGGTTTTCCTGCAATTACACATAAAATCAACATAAATAATATTTGGGTTAACATATATATCTTGCATTACATAAGAAAGATATTTACAAAGGTTCATTACAAGAGATGACTAATCATCTAAACCTATATAATAGATCTAGACCTAACAATACTCCCCCTTAGGTTTAAACTCTTGTAATTATTTGTTCAAATCTCACAACTCTTGAACTCTTGCCAAAATTCTTGTGTTGAAGTATCCAACAGCATCCTTCTGATATTGATATGGATACTTGATCTTCATTCTGCTCATTTTCTTCAAAGTCTTGTAATTCAGCCCAAGAATGTCTTCTTCCGTTGTCAGTGTTGCAACAACATTGTTATGTGACACCACTTCCAACTTATCTTGTTCAATCATTCTAAGCTCAGTGATAGAAGGGATTTCAGATCCCATGAGCTGACCAGCCTCAAATTTTCTTCTCTTGTATGCTTTGGAATGAAGCTTGTCTATCACTTATATGATGTGCACATATAAGCATATGTCACCTTGAGCAACTTTATCATTCAACTTAGGAAAATACTTATGCAAATAAGATGTGTAGCTTGGATGAAGAAGCATTATCTCCATTGGATAAAACAGTCTGATGCTTGATGCTTTCTTGTGTGGGTCATTTCTTTGTAGCACCAACTCTTTTGTTCTTTCTACATATCCCTATTTAGTAATGGGATATGAGTACTGGTTTCCTTCAATTGTCTTGATTGATGCTTCAGCCTTGTCTGCATATCCAATTCTCCTCAGAAATTCATCATCAACAAGTTATGAAGAACTGGAATGAGATCTTTTCTATTTTTGTTTTCTTCTTTTATGTTTTGCATCCTCTCTTTTAGCTTCATTCAACACATCTCCTTTAAACGTGTTTCTAAGTTTAGCAATCAGAATAGAAAAATCTCTTCCTCTTAGACAGATTGGGTAATTTGTGATTGGGATGTTTGTAGATTAGAGAGGTCTGCATCTGGGAGTGTAAGAAGTGTCTCCATCCATGGAAAGTAGTGAACATCCGAGATGCTCTTTTTATTATAGCACAATCCCACTCTGGATCAAACCTCCAAGTTATAATCTTGTTATCTGTTGTTGATCTTGGGGATGTCATATGATCAAACAGGTGGATCAGAGTTGATTTTTGTTCTGTTATTTCCCTCACTGCTGTTCCCAGGAGCCAAATTTTATTAGGAATCACATCTCTTGGTTCCTTGATCAGTTTTTCCTTCCCTTTGTGCATGTCTTTGCTTTCAACCACAATTGGCATAGCAGGGGATGGTTTTGTGTGTTGTTGATAAGAAGGATTAGGTGCCCCTGTTCTGAATCTAACACCAGTCTCTAATTCAACCTTCATTAAATAGTTCATCATGTTTCTAAGCTCAGCCACAGTCCTTCCTTTCAATTCATGAGACTTATAATTATGGCTTTACAACCAATAAATCATGTACACTTGGTGAGCTTTTTGGTGTCACTGTGACCCAATTCATGCTTTAACTTCTTAGTTGATTGGTACTTTGTGAAGGTCTTATAATTGCATACAGGTAGCACAAATCTAGCAGCATCAAATTCCTTCAGTAGTTGAATTATCTCATTTATGTTCATCTTTTCCACCATGTCATAAGGAAAGCCATTATTGATCAGATCCATGAACATGGATGATTGGGCTCTTTCCTCAAAAATGTCTTCAGTAGACAGCAAGTCATCAAACCTTGCTTCTTCATCAGCCTTATGAGTCTGATCTTTTGTTAAATCTACCCACTCAGCATCACTCTCTTCTTCAATGTTTTCAATTGGTTTGTGAGTGGAAAGATCAGCTGATGGAGTGTGCTCAGGAGACATGCTTTTTGTTTTCTTTGGGGTATCCTCAATTACAATAGCTTCATCTTGAGTTCTTCCCAAATACTTTCTTTTCTTGCTATACTTGATTGTTGGTTCTTTTAGTTTTATCATAGGAATGTTAGCAGCTTCTTTGATTTGTTCTTGATGAATACCCACTTCCTGTGCAGACACCTTCTTCTTTAAATCTTCTATCTCTTCATCTTTAGCTTTTAGCAGATCTAACTGCTCAGAGATAGTTTTCATGGCATTGTTGAGCTCAGACATTACTTTCTCCTTCTCTTGTCTTTCTTTCTCATCAGACTCAAAGGACTCAGCTAAAAACTGATCCATGATGTCAATCACTTCATTACTTGTTTCAATTTCTTCTCATAACTTCTTGATTGTTGCTTTTAGAGTTGAAATTGTTTCATCTTTTTCAATCATCTTCCTTTTCAATTTTCTCAACATCTCTAATTTTTGATTACTTTCATGATGTTGTTCAACTTCCTGTGCATCCTCCCTCTCAACTTCTAAATAGATTTCTTATGTAGCACCATCCTTCATTACATCATGCTCATCATCATCAATGTTGACTATTTCAATGAGTGTTGGGCTTTCAGTAGGAGAAGTGGGTTAAGTAGATGGGGGTGAGGAAGTTGGTTGTGTTGTCGGATGAGAAGGATTTTGATTGAGAATGGGTGAGATAGGTTCTGTGACAGCAGTATTGAGTGATGATTAAGATAGGGAAGGGGAGAAAGGTTGAGTGTGCTCACTGGATGGTGAATTCAGTTGAGCAGGTGGTGTTTCTGGTAGGTTTATCAAAGATGTTGGTGGTGGAGAGTGTGGTTCTTGTTGTGGTGATGGATGTGGTGGTGATTGTTGGATTTGATCAGGGGAGAATACTTCTGTTGCAATAGTATTCAATGATGATTGGGAATGGGAAGGAGAGAAGGGTTGTGTGTGTTCACTCATTGGTGAAATGAGATGAACAGGAGGTGTTTCTAGCTGATTGTTCAAGGATGTTGGTGATTGAGGATGGGGTTCTTGTTGTGGTGGATCAAGGGACTCAGCTGGTGGTGCTTGTTGTTGTTGTTGTTCAAGGTATAGAAGTTCTTGGGGAATATCTGCATTCTCATCAATTACATGAGCAAACATCTCCATGTCTCTTCCTTGATATTGCCCACTATTCTTATTGAGCACAGATCTCCCAAGGTGAGATTGAACAAACACTCCACCTTCTATTTGAATATTGGGAAAAACATCATTGATGATCAGTTGAAGAAATCTAGGGAACATGTACATCTTATCTTCTTTTCGTACCCTGATGTGGTCACATAAACACACAAAGATGTATTTAGCATAGTTGTATCTTCTTCCTTCAAACACACCAATTATCCCTGATGATATGTGCCTTGAAAATCTATCTAACCCAGATTTTCTGTTTGACATACACTTCAAGTAAGTGTGGCACAAAAACCGATAAGGTTTGCACAACCTTCCTTTCTTGATTTCTCTATTGTTGTAATCTCCATCATATCCCATCAGATGAAAGATTCTTTGAATGTAGTCATGATCGAACACATCCGGATGACCCACTTCTTGTTCTCCCAGCTACAACACCCTTCTGATGATTCTTTCATCAACCCTTAACTCTTTATTTCTTACGGTTGCATAAATCACCTTTTCATTACCCTCCACCTCTATTTTGGCTGAGCTCCAAAAATCTATCATATCGGATTGATAGATGGTAGCTTTCGTAGATAATGCATAAGATATTCTTGATCTTCTCAAATAATTGATTATATCTTTGCATCCTTTGGTCACCGGGTCTTCTGGGTTGTGAAATACACAAACATTATGTTCTTTTGCAAATCTATTAGTCATCTTGATACTGTTGTTTAGAAAGAGGGGCGATTTAGGTGTGGATTGTTGTATGGAGAGGGTAATTTGAATGTTGGCGGAAAGAGGGGTTTATGGGATGAGAGTGATTTTCTAGGTATGAAAAAGTGTCTAAAAAAGTGAATGAAAATGACAACGGTCAAGGTTATCATTTATGCTCCCTCAGAATATTTAAATCCTTTTATTTAATGGTTTGAGACCATTAACCCTCATTACCCTTCCATGGTTATTTGGAGTTAATTCTTCCGCAGAACAACAAAATTAATTCTTTCACAGAACCACATAATGATTCTTCCGCAGAACCACATAACCACAAGTTGGTTCTTCCGCAGAACCTCAAGTTATTTCTTCCGCAGAACATCTACGGAAGACAAACTTGTTATGTTTTTGTTGTATGATACTAACTTGTTAGATCATTTGTTGATTGCTGTTGGACCTCGTTGACTTTGTTTCATGGCAAATGTGCAAGAGATTGGTTTGGTTAAAAACTTTAGATATCCTGCAGCCAAGTTAGTGCTCAAGCTCCAATTTTCTTCATTTAAAAAATGAAACTCATTTGATAAATTCATTTTTTCATGCTGATGACTACTCCCTCTGAATTTGTGATAAATCATGAACTTATGCATTTAGCAAAAAGTTATGAAGAGAATAGCATGAAAAGCAATTATCTGTCCATTTTATTAGCTGAGAAAGGAACAAAACAAAATCTTTTTATTTTGTTTAGAAGAAGAAACTAAACATGTTTACAAGCATTTAAACCAAAAAATGGGATCATACTATGACACTAAGCAACTTCCTGAAACATTTTGTATGATGATAGTACACATAGATCTAGTGCTGATTGCAAGTATTATGATCCACATAAATTCAAGCAAGAGTATATATTCAACTTGTCATGTTGTTTATCATGTTTTGGTATTGATTAAAGATAGACAAATATGGATTCCACATTCAATTCACATTAGAGTTTGTCCTCCGTTTATGAGTCAATTCATCACTTTTTCACACTTGAAAACTATGTTCCATAAATCATAAGCTCTATCTTAAGATTTCTTTGAAATCTTATTAATGTTGTTGATATGTTTTATGCTCTATGAGATAATATACATTTGATCACATTGGATTCTTTTAGAGTTGTTTCTTTTTGGAACTTATGATGATCAACATCAGGTCACCAGGTCTTTACTCACATAAAACAAAGGTGCCTAAGAACCCAGGTCTTTGCTCATGCAAAACAAAGGGTCCTATGAACCCAGGTCTTTGCTCACTCAAAACAGAGGGTTTATTGATGCGCAAAGATAGAGGTTGTAAAGTGTCGGAACATAGTGTGCTTGGGTGAGTAAGTTGATCACAGCAAGATAAGACTTACTTGCTTGTGTCTCAAAATGGAATTACCCATAATTAGTCACCTTGACTTATGTTAAGCATGGACTTGTTTATTTTCAACTCATGCTGAACCAACTCACATATCAAATCACATCTGATCAGTCTTTATTGTAATTTAAAAACCAGGCAACTAAACAAAGGTATAGTGTGCTATCATTTCCCATGATATGAACTGCTTTTTCAAGAAAACATATTAATAAGACAATATTTTTGGAGTTTTATAAGTTTTATGGATGTTTTTGGTTTTTTTAAAGAACAAAACATGCTTTTCTTTGTGATGATGACTAATCTAAGTTGATCATGCCTAAAGACTCAATTAAGAAATTAAATCTCACTGAGTCAAAGGCTTTAGTGAATAAATCAGCAAGCTAATTTGTTGTATCCACTTTGATCAACTTGATTAAACCTTTTTCTGAGCAGTCTCTCAGAAAATGATATCTAATTTCTATATGTTTTGTTTTACTATGTTGCACTGGATTAGCAGTGATGAACATAGCAGCTGAGTTATCAATGTGAATTGGTGTTTGAAGAAAATTGTAACCATAATCAAGTAGTTGGTTTTGCAATCATAAAACTTAAGAGCAACCAGCTGAAGCAGCAATGTACTCAGCCTCAGCTATGGATACTGAAACATTTATTTGCTTTTTCAACTGCCATGAAACTAGTCTTGGTCCTATGAATTGACAACCACCAGTTGTTGATTTTCTGTTATTATTGCAACCTCCAAAGCCACTGTCAGAATATGAATAGAGATTGAAATCTCCTTCTTTGGGATACCAAAGCTCAAGAGCTGGCTTCCCTTTAAGGTATTTAAATATCCTCTTAACTGCATTCAGATGTGACTCCTTGGGGTCTGATTGGTACCTAGCA
Source organism: Flaveria sonorensis (assembly GCA_025506505.1). Taxonomy (NCBI): domain Eukaryota; kingdom Viridiplantae; phylum Streptophyta; class Magnoliopsida; order Asterales; family Asteraceae; genus Flaveria; species Flaveria sonorensis. The sequence goes on along the minus strand of CM046431.1, from coordinate 36,593,369 downwards.
CAAACACACACAACAAACATTATGTCAGGTCTGCTTGCAGTTAAGTACATCAAAGATCCTATCATAGATCTATATAATCTTTGATCAACTGACTTCCCTTTAGGATAAGGTACAATCTTATCTATTATTGATGCTTGTGTTTTGTATGAAGAAGAGTCAGCAAGGTTGTACTTCTTCAAGATTTGATGCACATACTTCTCCTGATTGATGAATATTCCATCTGATTTCTGATGAACTTGTAAACAAAGGAAGAATGTTAATTCTCCCATGGAACTCATTTGGAACTCAGATTTCATCAAAGATTCAAAGTCTTCACTCAATTTCTTGTTTGTTGACCCAAAAATGATATAATCCTCATAGATTTGGACAACCAAGAGGTCTTGATGATTATGTTTGAGAAAGAGAGTCTGATCAATGGTTCCCCTTTTGTAACCATGCTTAAGCAAGAAAGATGATAGTGTTTCATACCACTTTCTTAGCGCCTGATGAAGACCATACAAAGCTTTGTCAAGCTTGTATACCCTGTGTAGGTAATCAGGATCTTCAAAGCCTGGTGGTTGGGCAAAATAGACTTCTTCATCAATTTTACCATATAAGAAGGCACATTTTACATTCATCTGGTAAACTATGAACTTCTTATCCGGTAAACTATGAACTTCTTATGTGAAGCATAGGCTAGGAAGACTCTAATAGCTTCAATCCTTGCAACTGGGGCAAAGAGTTCATCATAGTCTATCCCTTCTTCTTGAGTGTAGCCTTGTGCTATCAGCCTTGCTTTGTTTCTTACAATGATACCTCTGTCATCTAGTTTGTTCTTGAAAAGCCACCTTGTACCAATTGATATTAGCCTTCAGGAAGATCAACTAGTTTCTAAACTTTTTGTTTTCTGAATTGCTGAAGTTCTTCTTGCATTGCTTTAATCTAGTTGTTGTCTTTCAATGCAGGAGTTATGTTAGGAGGAACCACTTTTGACAGAAAACAAGAGAAAAGACAAATATTTGCAGCTCCCCCTTAGCTTCTTGTGGTTCTTTTATTAAGATCACCAATGATGTTTTCCATTGGATGAAACTTATGAATTCTTGATGTTGGAATTGTTTTAACTAGAATGGATGATTCCAAGTTGGTGATATTGGTTGATGGAGATGAATCCAGCTGAGATGGAGAATCAATAAAATGGTCGAAATCTTCATCATTTTGTTTTTCTGATGCTGAATGAAAACCATCTTCATGAGTTTGTGTTCCCGCAGATATAGGAATAACTTCCACAGCAGTTACAGGAACAACTACGGATGTTGTATGTTCTTGGTCTATAGATGTGAATGTTGTTTGAATATCTTCTGATGGATTGGGAACTTCAATTGAAGGCAATGAATCATCTCCGGAAGTAGATGGGACATCTACGGATGTAGAAGGAACTTCTGCTGATTCATCTATTCATGTGCCAGATGAAGGTGGAAGATCAACAAAAATGCTACAGTCCTTTCTGAGATCTTGAATGTTGAGCAGATCATAGAAACTTTGAAAGAAGTTCAAGTTTGCATTCAAGAAGGCTTTGTGAGAGTTGGAACTCTTCAAATAAAAGCCCGTGTTCAAGATCAAAGATGAGACAAAAGAGTTCAATGTGGACTGAAGACAATGTAAATCTTAGGGGGAGTATTGTTGAAGCTCTTAAAAGATTAACATTTTGTCTTTATGTGTTTTTTGTCATAGTATAAGGACTTATTTTGTAAATATATGTTCCTTTGTTTCTTGATAGTATAAATAGGATATTTTATGTATAGTGGAAAAAAATTGATTTAGAAATTGATTCAGAAGAGAGAAACAGTTAGAACAGAACGAATTGTAACCCTTACACATTGTATCCTGTGCATTTGCTATCAATGAAATCTATGAATTTTTGATGTAATTGCATGTGTTTGATTACTTTGTGTTTGAATTGATCATTGCTTTACGATATCATCACAGATTCGATCCTTTTGAACCGATCAATTGGTATCAGAGCCTTCGGTTTAGTGATTAGAGCTTATCTGCAATTTTAAGCTCTTTGAATCACTTGAAATCTGTGATTGATTGCAATTTGATCGATTAATTGTTGTTTTCAGTTGTGTTTCATCCATAGAAACATGATTTGAATCACAATTGGTGTTCAATTCGTTCAGATCTGAGGAATTGATCAAATTTGTGTACGAATTATGTTCTTCAGTTTCAGACTTCAATTCAATCAGAAAACTGATTTGTAGTAGTTGTTTGATCAAATTGAAGATTTAGGATTGTTAATCGATCTAATTACTACCTAATTGGAAGTTTTTAGATCAATTGAACAAGTTTTGAAGATTTTCATAAGATCTGAGTTCGTTGGAGAAGATGAATTAGGGGCATGTGGTTGAAAAACTGCTGAAAATTGACCAAGTGTCTAGACGCATCACAACTATTTGGGCGTTTTAGCACTGTTTAGGCATTTTTCAGTTCAGGCGTTTTACCACTATTGGGATGCATTGTGACTATTTGGTCACATTGAGACTGTTGAAACCAAGTAATTCTAGGCGCTTGAGAACTGTTTGGGAGTTTTTAACCCAGGCGTTTCATAACTGTGTGGGTATTTGAAGACTATTTAGGCGCATCACCAGTTGGGCGTTTTCAGAATTCATCTAAGGCATTCCCTTGGGCATTTCTACCTCAAAGTCAGGCGTTTCAGAACTATTCAGGCACTTCACCACTGTTTGGGCGCTTGATAACTATTTAAGCGCTTGAGCACTCAGACTTATCAGTAAACACTTAGAAATTTTTTCAAAAACTCAAATCCTAAAATATTTTCATTTCATAGTTTTATTTCAAAACTTAAAAACAACAAAAACAATTCATTTTCTTAAATACAAAAATACAAAATGGTTAAGTTTGAAGATTCTGAGAACAGGGTTCCAAAGCTAAAGAATAGAGCTGATTTCAAGAACTGGTCTTTAAGGTTGAAGCATCATCTAAACTCTAAAAAAACTTGAACTTGTTAAAAAACAACTTGAGGAGATGACTAAAAATTTAGAAGAGGAAAAAATAGCTCATGCTACAACTCAGGTGGATCTAGCTAAAGTTAAAAGTTCTAAAACTATTGTAGAACAGCTGGTAAGTAAGAGAAAAGACAAAAGCAAAACATGTCTAGGTTTTACACATGAACCAATGCCTGAATCTATCATAAACACTCTGCCAGAAAACTTTAACACACATGATCACTCACCTAAAAACAAAGCTAAGCTAAAAGCCTTTCAAAACAAGAAAAAGATTTCTGAAAGTGATGAAGAGAAAACAAATGTTGAGATATTTGAGAACAAGATTCTAAAAAGATTAAAAATGGTCATCTAGTGAAAGTTAAATCTTATGAACCGCGACCAAAGAATAAAAAAATGTTTGTTCCCAAAGAGTCTGTTGTTGAAGAAGCGATGGTAAAGAATGACAAACAGAACTTAAATAATAAAGAGAAAGCAAAACTTGATGAAGTAACATCTGAAGATTCATTTTCTTATGGATTAAACAATCCAACCTTTACTAAATAGCAGAAAGAACAAAAAGATAAAGAAAATGAAAAAGAATCTTCTCCTGAAGATGTTCAATCTCAATGCAAACAAAAATCATCAAGATCGAGAAACCAAAGAAGGAGAAGAAAAAATGCTAAATCTAAAACATCTCAAAATAAAAGTCAAAACAATCAAAATCAAAGAACAAATCAAGTTAATCAGTTTAAACCAGTGAAATTTGTGTCTGCAGGTACTTTTGATATGAACACAATTCCAGAAATCAAATCAAATTCAAAGAACAAATCTAACTCTAATCTGAAAACAGGTTCAGGTCCTAAGTCTTCCGTTATCAACAAAAGATTTGTATCTAAAGAGTCAAGAAATGGTGTTAATTGGCAAAAGTCAAAACCCAAATTTCAAAAGAACAAACTTTTCAATCAAAAACAACAGATTAACTTTTCAACTCCTAAATCAAAGCAAGGATCAAATGTGGCCTCCACATCTAAAGTTAATCAACAGTTGTTTAAATCACAACAAAGATACTGTGAAATATGTGATATGTACAATCATAAGACTAAAGAATGTTTCTTTAACAGGTATTTTCATATATGTGATATGAAAAATCATTCAATAGCTGATTGTTATTTCAACAAATGTTGTACCTACTATGATAAAATAACTCACAAAACTGAGAATTGCTACTTCAGAAAGAACTCGCCGAGGAATGGATATGTTAATCCACAGTTAAGGAATGGATATGTCAATCCACAATTTCAAAGAAATCAAAACGTTGGTTTTCAAAAATTGACAAAACAACCTTCTTTAGGCTTGAGATCTTTTCGAAGGAATGATTCTGATTATGATGGTTCTTATACTGCAAAACCAAAGCAGTATAATCAACAAAAATTCATTCCACGATCTGTGAGAATGAACAATGGGAAGTTTGGTAAACAATTTTTTTCTAAAAAGGTTTCTTCGGATGGGTTGAATTATCTTGATGATGATCTTGAAAAACATTATCATGCTTTAAGAACTAAACAAATCAAAGATAATCAAAAATTTGTCAGGAACGAAATTGGTAAATTTGTCAATAATAAGCCTGATTTGAAAAAGCTTCACTTTAAACAATTTACCATTGTTGATAAATTTGGCAAGCCCAAGACTATCTCGGCTTGGGTTGATAACTCAACTTAATTCTTTTTGAAATGCAGGTACGCCCAAGAAGACCAATTAACACGTGGTATGTTGATAGTGGGTGTAGCTGGCATATGACAGGCAACCATGCCTTGCTGCAAGATTTTAAGTTAAAAGATGATTGTCAGTTTTTAGGTCCCAAATTAGTCTCGTGGCAATGTAAGAAACAAATAAATGTCTCCGTTTCAACCACAGAAGCTGAGTACATAGCTGTTCAGCAGGATGTTCTCAAATCCTTTGGTTACAAAACCAACTGCTGGATTACGGGTTCAAATTTCTTAAAACTCCTATTTACATTAATAACACTGTTGCTATGTTCATTACAGCTAATCCTATCCAACACTCAAAAACAAAACATATCAAGATTCGATATCATTTTCTCAGAGATAACTTTGAAAAAGTTTTGATCATTTTGATTCAAATCACAACTAAAAAATAGTTGGCTGACCTATTTACAAAAGCCTTTTTACCAGGTCGATTTAAATATTTGGTCGAGTCAATTGGACTTATTAATCATGTTTAAAAAAAACTAGTTTTGAGTTTAATTCAGTTGTCTGATTCATTAAAAATGATAAGAACCCTCCCTTAGCTTAATCTTGAATATAGAGAAACTGTCAAAGTTAACTGCCTGATTGTATATATTGTGTGTGAATGTTTAATAGAAAATGAAAAAGCAAATACAAAAGTAGAAACTTGCAAAATCAAAATAGAAAAATATAAAACAAAAACACAAAAATAGAGTTCTTCTTGTTAGTTAATTGTTTAGGACTGAATCTGTCTTTGCAATTTGTGAGAAATGATAGATACATTAGTTCTGATCAGTTGCATACTTCACTCGCTACTGAAGTCTGACGTGATCAGATATGATGTGCAGGTAAGTTCATGCAATTATACTAAAAAAGTAAATTCTTATGATCAAACTAAATTAATCATGCATTCATGTGTGTCCATTTTAGTACCAATGAATAGTGTTGACTTCTCAAATTGATTGCTTGTTAAGTCATAATCTCACACCTGGTGGTGATATGAATAACCATTGAGCTCTAATTATTTAAAGCATCAATTCATTTCTTTGTTATGAGTCATCATAGACCTGAAGTGAAGAGATATCCTTTATTGTAAGTCATTACAGACCTGGATATTCTCACTTGATACAAAAGATGTCAATGTGTACAATCTGAACATGAGATCTGGTTATAACTATATGTCAGGTTAACAAGTTGAGAAAAGTGATTTCTTGCATATCTTGATGAGAGTTGAACTCTCTAAGTCTAAGTGTGACTTACATAATGTCATATCTAATCGTACCTTAATCAATCCAAGAATTGAAAAAGTAAGTGTGCTGAGTATCTTGCCAAAAGCACTCATTTTCTGTCCTTAGATCTCGTGTCTCCTTTGCTGCAGAAATACTAACCTGGGACACACTTGATCAGGATTTAATCACTGTCTACGTCTATCCATCATTTAATTTCTTTTAATATGTTGATCTTAACTGATATGATCTCACTGCAGGCATGTGATTCAACTGTATATAGTAGATTTTTATTCTGCTTTATTTTTAAAATTTGCATGATTTTCTGTGTGCAGGCATGTTGATAATGATTAGTTTCCTCTTCTTGCAAAGTCAAAGAAACTTCTAAGTTTGTAAAACTTAAAAGTTTAAGGGGAGTAAAAATAAAAAAGAGAAAATAATTAAATTTCAAAAAGCGGAAAATCAAAAATAAAGTGTTTTGGATGAAAGGATGAAGTTGTAATTTCAAGCATGTGTGTGTTTGATATGATGTAAAAATGAACCTGAAAAAGAATTTAAATTCAGTGGAAAAGCTTCTTGCAATCAAAATGAGACTATTTGTTTTGGAAAAGTTATATAGAGACTAAAATGACTGGAAATTGTTTTGTAAATTTTGAATGTCAAAAATGTTAAAATTTGAGGGTCATTAATGTAAATTTTGAGTGATAGTCAAAAAATTGACTACGAGTTAAAAAAATTGACTACGTGTGAACAGTTCTAATGTGCTTAAACAGTGGTCAGAAGGATGGTGTGAAAATTTCAAGTGTCAAGACTCATGGAAGGTTTCTCATGCGACTGAATAGTACTCATAAATCTAAATCAAGAGTATGATGAATTTCAGAAAATTGTATAAGTCTTGGGCATTTCATTCAAGCTCATGCGCCTAAACAGTTTTCATGTGACTGAAAAAATGGTTAAGTGTTGGGCGTTTCACTCTATGCTCATGCACCTAAACAGTTGTCATGTGTCTGAAAAATTGGTCAAGTGTTGGGCGTATCATCTTATGCTCATACGCCTAAACAGTACCAAACTTCCAAGTGTTAGTCTCATGCGCTAGAACAGAGTCCAAGCGCCTATCCAGTGCTTATGCGACAGAACAGTGCTCATGCGTCTAAATCTCATGCACATTCACAGTGCTCATGCGTCTGAAAACTTAGTGTGAAATTTAGTCTCATGCGCCTTCACAGTGCTCATGCGCCTAAAAATTAACACATATATATACAACACTTATTTAGTTTTCATTCACTCATTCACAAATTCAAACACTCTGATTCACTCACTCGAAGACCCGATACACTCATTCATTCAACATTCGATTGTTATCAGTTAATCTTTGTGATATATAGGTATCACAAGAGAATTTGATTGCCGAGGAGTCTTCACTCGAAGTTATCGAAGTTGTTGCTGATTCACCTATTCATGTGCCAGATGAAGGTGAAAGATCAACAAAAATGCTACAGTCCTTTCTGAGATCTTGAACGCTGAGCAGATCATAGAATCTTTGAAAGAAGTTCAAGTCTGCATTCAAGAAGGCTTTGTGAGAGTTAGAACTCTACAAATAGAAGCCCGTGTTCAAGATCAAAGATAAGACAAAAGAGTTCAATGTGGACTAAAGACAATGTAAATCTTAGGGGGAGTATTGTTGAAGCTCTTAAAAGATTAACATTTTGTCTTTATGTGTTTTTTGTCATAGTATAGGGACTTATTTTGTAAATATATGTTCCTTTGTTTCTTGATAGTATAAATAGGATATTTTATGTATAGTGGAAAAAAAAATTGATTTAGAAATTGATTCAGTAGAGAGAAACAGTTAGAACAGAACGAACTGTAACCCTTACACATTGTATCCTGTGCATTTGCTATCAATAAAATATAAGAATTTTTTTATGTAATTGCATGTATTTGATTACTTTGTGTTTGAATTGATCATTGCGTTACAATATCATCACAGATTCGATCCTTTTGAACCGACCAACTTGTTTGAGATGAAGGACCTGGATCATCAACACTTGAAGTGTGTGAATGGAATAATCTTAGAGGATCAGCAGACAATGGCACTTCACTCATACTTGGAGGAACATAAGGATAACATGTATCCGAAGGACCTGCAACATTCAAATAACTAGAGTTAAATGAATTTGATAATGCATCTATATCAAACAGCCATGATGATCCGTTACAGATTTTGGAAATAAGGATTCATCAAATGATACATTAGGAGTTTTCTCTATAATGTTTTGATGTGGAATGTAGACCCTATATTATTTAGATGTTGATGAGTAACCAACAAAGAAACCATCATAGGCTTTTCAACAAACTTTCCCAATTGATCTTTGGTGTTTATAATCGACGCATGACACCCAAATGCTCTAAGATAGCCTATAAAAGATTTTCTTTTAAACAGAAGTTCATAGGGTGTTTTATTATGTTCTTTGACAATTAAAGTCCTGTTTTGAACATTGCATGTTGTGTTCACTGCTTCAGCCCAAAATGTGATTGGCAAAAATGAATCAAGTGGCATTGTTCTTGTTTCTTCAATGAGAGTTCTGTTTCTTCTTTCAGCAACTCCATTTTGTTGTGGAGTTCTTAGAGCACTGAATTGTCTGGCTATGCCTTTGTTCTTGCAAAAGGAGTTTAAAACATGATTAAAAAATTCAGTTCCATTATCACTTCTTAAGATTTTGACTTTTAAATCAAAATGATTTTCAATCTTAATGATAAACTCCATTAATGTTTCTGATGTTTCACTTTTATGTTTTAAGAAAAAGACCCATATGAATCTAGTGAAATCATCAACAATCACCAAACAATATTGCCTTTTTCCAATGCTCATCACATTGGTTGGACAATGTTGTGTGTGTGTTGGTTGTTTTGGACTTATGTGACACCCTATGTTGTTTTCCTTTGTAACATGATGAACAATGATTAGAACAGTAAAATTCTTTGTTGGAAAGGCCAATGACTAAGTCATTTTTGACCAACTTATTCATGTTCTTCATGTTTGAATGAACCATTCTTCTATGCCAAACATAAAACCCAAACATAAAACCCAAAACTTCTACCTCGATTTATATATTTAACTACCATACTTGGACTCAAACATAAATACTAAAAATCAAGAACTTAATTTTATTAAAATATCTATTAGATAATTTTTTGGTCCTTGTACTTTGATCTTCTCCATTTAATATAAAAAATCACAGACCATTTTTGAGTTATAATAAAACTAAACATATAAATCTATGCTCTCTATTTAATAATAAAATGATAACTGAAAGAATATAGAGTTTATAGGTTCAAACCCTAAGGTGATTACTACGATTTTGGTAAAAATGAACCTCAATTATGTTTGAGGTTTAGTGCTCTTATTTAAAGAATAGAATTACAACAATCACTCCATCAATCAAGGAGTTGACAAGTACAAATCAATTACATTAAATATTATTATCAATTCTTTATTTTATCTAATATCCCCTCTTAATCGGAAAAGTGGCGGACCAAGACGTAGTTTGGCTCGAAGTATTTTGAACTATGCATGCGGAAGACTTTTAGTGAAAATATCAGCCACCTGGAGATTGGTTGGACAAACTTGGTATAAAGCTTTCCGGAGGCAACAAGCTCTCTAATAAAGTGATAATCCAGATCAATATGTTTAGCATGTTTGTGTGATACTAGATTCTAAGTCATAAATAAGGCACTTTTGTTATCACAAAGTAGAGTCGGACGATCCGGGCGAAGAGCATATAGTTCTCACAGTAAATGGGTGATCCAAACGATTTCAGCAGTCGTATTTGCCATTGCCCTATATTCTAATTCACAGTTTGATCTTGAAACTGTTGGTTGTTTCTTGGTCCTCCAAGAAAAAAGGCTTTCTCCTAAGAAGATAGAGTAACCATAGGTGGAATGACGCGTTTCAAGACAACGAGCCCAATCTGAATCTGAATAACCAACTAAGGAAGCCGGGCGGGGTTGTCTAAAAGTAAAACCAAAGGACATAGTGCCTTTGACATAACAAAGAATTCGCTTAACAAACTGAAAGTGACAAATTGTTAGGGATTGAAGAAATTGGCTGATTTGATTTACTGCATAAGACAAGTCAGGTCTAGTAATAGTCAAATATTGTAAAGCCCCTACTAATGACCTAAAAAGCTTTGGATCAGAAAAAGGCAATCCATTTGAAGTAAATGACTCATGAGGAGCAAGTGGAGTACTAACTGGTTTTGATTCATGTAATCCTACTCTTGTTAAGATATCTGTAACATATTTAGATTGAGTAAGAAACAAACCATTATCAATATAAGCTACCTCAAGTCCCAAAAAATAGTTGAGATCCCCTAGGCCTTTTGTGGCAAACTCACAATTTAGTCGAGAAATGAAGTAGACAATGGTGACTTCATTATTGCATGTGAGAATAAGATCGTCTACATAAACAAGCAAGTACATTATGCAAGAGTCACGAAGAAACACAAAAAGTGAGGTATCAGCGCGACTGAATCCGTATAAAAGAAGAAACGTGCTTAAACGTTGAAACCATGCCCGTGGAGATTGTTTGAAGCCATAGAGAGCTTTTGATAACTTGCAAACATGACCTAGAAATTTGGAATTAATGAACCCAACAAGTTGTTCCATGAAAACAGTCTCATTCAAGTTTCCATTTAGGAATGCATTTTTGACATGAAGTTGATATAGCTTCTAGTTGTTTTAGATGGCAAGAGAAAGAACAATTATAACCTTTGAAGCTTTGACTAGGGGCTAAATGTGTGAGAATAATCAAGTCCCGGAATTTAAGTGTACCCTTGGGCTACTAAGCGAGCCTTGTACCGTTCAACCAAGCCATCTGAGTGATATTTAATCCGATAAACCCACTTAGATCCGATAACATTAGTTGAAGATGGATGTGGTACCAAGGTCCACGTATTATTTTGTCGCAAGGCATCCATTTCTTCATTCACTGCATTCATCCACCATCGATCTTTGCCTACAGTGTTGAACCCTTTTGGTTCAGTCATAGATGATAAAGCTACATGAAGATAGTGAGTTATGAGTGTAGTTAAGTCCACTCGATATTTAGGATTTGAAATACTGGCTTTTGATCGTGTTTGCATGGAATGAAAATTGTTTGTTGTTGACTGTGATGGGAAGAGGTTAATGGACGTGGCAGTGGATGAAGTGGTGGTTTGGTCTGGCATAGGTGGTGGTTCAGTTTGAGAACGTTAGGCCAGTGCATCTCGTGGGCCTGTTTGAGAAGATTGGTTAGTTGAAATGGTGGATTGTAAGTCATTACTAGGTTTAATATGGACCTGAGAAGAGTGAGTAGGGGTTGGATCTGGGTCTTTAGTAATGGGTTTACATAAACAAGGAGGTTGTGGTAAATTGGCAGTACACTTTGATGGAACTGGGTATGAAGACATAGATGGGTGTTTAATTCCTTCATGAAATGAAATGAGATTTAAGGTGGATAAGTCAGTGGGTGTTGAGGAACCACCAGAAGGAAAAACCGTCTCAAGGAAAAACCGTCTCATTGAACCGGGCATGTCTAGTGATGTAAATACATGAGGTGGTCGGATCAAGACACCTAAAGCCTTTATATTGTAAGCAATACCCGATGAAAACATATGGAATGCTTCGTGGTTCAAGTTTATGTCAAGAATAGTCTCGTAAGTATGGGAAGACTTGATATCCATAGGTGCGCAAATGTGCATAGCTTGGTTCCTGCATGTAAATCAACTGAAAGGGAGAAATATTGTTAAATATTTTAGTTGGCAACCGATTAATTATAAACCTGGCTGAACTAAAAGCATCGGGCCAATAACACGCTGGAACATTGGCATTAAACATCATGGCTAATCCTGTCTCTACAATATGTCTATGTTTACGCTTGGCACGACCATTTTGTTGAGGCGTATACGAGCATGAAAGCCGATGAAACGCGTCATTTTCTTCAAAAATTTTGCGAACCTTTTGATTCATAAACTCACCACCATCATCGCTTTGAAATGTTGGATTATAATTTCTAAATCCATGTGGTTTAAAGTTAATAGGTCAAATAAGTAAATAGTCTAAAGTGTGTTGTGTGTCTATTATGTATTTATGTAAAGTCAAAGGGTCAAATGTGTATATATTCTAAGTTAGAAACCGTCCAACATGTATATATATGTGTGTCTGTAAACAATTGAGTAAGTAGATCATTGAGTTTATCAAATTAGAAGTTCAAGTGTCTTGATCAATTGTTATTCAATTGTGTGTTCATTGAGATCTTGTGCAACATGAAAAACCTTTATTGTCCTTTAACATTGAGTCGGAACAAGATTAATAAAGACCGGAAGAACCGAGTAAAAATCCAACTTAGCTTTGAGTGGATAAAACCACGTGAACCTTGAATAATCATCTACAAAGATTACGTAATACAAATAACCATCTTTTGAATTCACCGGGGAGGGACCCCATAAATCACAATGTATTAAATCTAAAGGATGTTGAGCACGTTTATGATTATGTGCAAAAGATAAACGTTGTCATTTGTAAAGTTGACAAGGTGTGCAAACATTAGGTTTTGGTAAAACCGAAGTAAGAGATAAAGCACCAAGTTTATTTAAATTTGAAATAACATCAAAAGAAACATGAGTGTGCCACAACTCGTATGAAGCTCGATTTGAGACACCATGCATAACCACCATAGCTTGAGGCTCATTTTTCAGCACATAAAGCCCTTGTTCACAAGGTCCTTTAGCAAGCACGTTATTGGTTTTGCGATCCTGAATAGTAAAGAATGGTTGAGAAAACAACACATCAACGGGAAAATCCGTGGTTAGCTTGCTAACAGATAACAATTTCTTGGTAAGATTAGGAATCATAAGCACATCATGTAGGGAAATGTTATTCGAAATATGAGATAAACCCGTATGAGAGATTGGTAATTTCTTACCATTTCCAAAAACAACCTGTGTATGGAGTTGAATGGTGAAGAGATTCAGAATTCGAACTCATGTGAGCTGTCGCACAAGAGTCGACATGCCAATCTGGACTATCTTCGGTGACATGACATTTGACATGAAAAGCTTGTGCCAAGGTTTCAGCGGAGGGGGCTGCTTTATTTCTACAGAGTTGGCAATGAGGAGGGCGTCTTCCTCCGTAATTACTACAACAATCACTACATTAAATATTATTATCAATTCTTTATTTTATCTAATAATTACTACTCCTTACAGCTCTTGTATGCCCTGCGAATGTTTTGTCTTGTCTAATGACCCGTTATGGTAAAACGGGTTATACAATTCGTGTCTTAGCTAAAATGGTTTTATATGTATATTGTTTAGTGTTGATGCTTACAGAAATTAATATATAGATCATGGTTGGTATCTCTAATCATAATTTGTCCTAATCATAAGTGTAACCAAAATCAAAAGTTCATAACTAGCCATTCGGTCTTGTAGCAGACACCATTTTTAATTATTGTTTGTGATCCAGGAGTGCATTTGAAATGATAAAGAAAGTGAATTGGTCCAAACTCATGATGAGCTCCAGTCGGTTTTAATTACTTAATTAGACAGTTAGACAGGACTAGTTATGGTCCTAGATGATCAAATAACATTTTTTCGTGTTTTTAGATTTCTTTATGTTTGGATATATATTTAATAGTGATATCACTCTTAAAGTATTCTGCAAAATTTTAACAGATTTTGTGAGAAAAAAATTGTGTGAAAAAATGACTTGAAAAAATTCCAAATGAATCTATAAGGGTTGAACATCACAACAAATTGCTACAACTCTTAAGAAATGTTATGACTTATGAGCATTACTCATACCTGTCACGCATACAATTACATTAATGGAAAACAGTAGCACTTGCTACTGATAGCTTGTCCATAAATAGCAACTAAGTTGTTGCTAATCACACTTGCTGCTGAATGTAAATTATTTTAGTCTAGAACGGGGAAACGAACCAAATAAACAAACCTGAAACTTGATGAATTCTAGAACTTTAATGTAATCTTCAAATAAAACTTATTTGTATCATAATCTAAATCATGACACACTATCAGATAAAAATATTTCGCGGGTTACACACGAATGATTAATTATCGGATTAGACAGAGTATATTATTGATGGAGTAGGATTTGATCTCAAAAATTTAGAAGTTTTTCTTGAGGAAGATATCGTTATTGTAGTGAACCACTTTGTCCATGTTTACTTCTTTTAATCGAGAGGCAGATCCAAATCAAAGGAACCTTCAGCAGATTCCACTTTGTATTTTGGGTGGGTTAGTCCCATTTGTGGGCCAAATTAAATTAATTTAACATGAGCCCAAATCTTTTTAATAAATATTAAAAAGTTAAATCCGGGCACGCGGTCTGTGCGTGTAGGCAACAGGGTTAATCAAGGCTAGGATATACCATCATAGCCATAGACGATGTTCCATATCAACGCCTAGAACCGAATAGGTGTTGTTTAAGTTCTTTAAAAACAACCAAAACAGAATAAATGTAATATAATCTTAGTAAACAAATTAACTACAATAATAAGACTTTAGTATTAGTCGGGCTCAGAACCGGTACGGTCAGCTGCGGCTGCATACCAAAAAAGGTTGCCAAGCCATGGCAACAAATGCCAGTTTCGCATCTCTATCATAGCGCTTTTACCGTCTCTGATGTCGTCATCGACCATAGAAATAGCACCATCGAAAAACCATACAACATGCAAGCCTGATGAAACAACAAAATTTCAAATGAGCAGAACCCATCGTTATCGATATCTTAGTGCAACAGAGAACATAAAGACTACCACTACACTACCATCGTCGTGATAAATAAACCAGCGACGGGCGCTAATGGGTGGACGGTGATGACCTTCTCCATACATGGTGGTGACAACCGTCGCCACTAGGCAGACCACCAGCGGACACCATGCGGCCAAATTGGAAAACCCCAAAGGGCACCAAACGGAAATAGCAGCAGCCCACCGCCACCATCATCATCGTGAACATCAAAGCAACCACCGGGGAAAGTTATGTCTACACGGGTAACCAACAGCGGCTAGAAACAACTGCCACCGCCGAAAAGCCTATACAGTGATAGAACAGCCTGACCTCCACCATCAACGGGGCTACAACTACCTAAACCTGAACTAGGAATCAGAGAACAATGGTGGTCACAACCATCACCGGAGGGGCTACAATGACCGGCCGGATCCACACCCCCCACTTTCTCTCTCTAAAAATAACGGAGAAACAGAGAGCGGCGCATCAATCAACTGCCACCTGCCGGCGCATCAATCAACCGTCAATTAAGAAGCTAATCCAATACACTAAAATACGCATTGATAACGCTAAAATTAACAACAATCCTCCACTATTTTCGTGATATCCATGATTAACTTACCAATCCTTACAAAACACAAACGTATACATAAATGATAATATCCTGTGGATTGAATTTTCATCTTAGTATATTACACGATACAAATATTAGAATAACAATGTATCACAATGGATTGAACCCAAGTTATCCATTTAAATACATGTAGGTAACATACATATACATTTATAAATCCAAACTCCACTTGATATAATATTGTACTAGCATGTGTTCTAATCCTTTAATCCAAAATATTCTAATATGGTGTGCAAACTGAATAAGCCCATTTATGAACGCAAACATGCATCTCGTAGCTGAAATCTTAATTTTGACCAAAAGATCATGGAATTTGGTCTTGTCATGAAGAATGAAGATGATCTTTTTGTTTACAGAAAGCTAATGCGATCACTATATCATTGGTTATATTATATGCGGATGATATATAGATCATTGGAATAATATTCCTATGGTTAATGAAGTTAAACAATAGTTGGGAACTTGTTTTGCAATGATCTTGCAGAAGCAACACATATTGTTAGAATCAAGTTCTACAGAGATAGATCTAAATGGCTTTTAAGGCTAAGTCAAAGGACATACATAGATAAAATGATGGCTCACTCGAAGATGGAAAACTCCAATAAAGTAGGTGTTCATATAATTAAAGATACCATGTTAAATAAATCTCAATATCCCTTAATGGACATTGATATTAAGCGAATGGAAGTAGTTCTATACGCCTCAGCGATTGATTCTATGATGTATGCTATGTCCTATCAGCCAGCTTTAAACTCACGACCTTAGCCTAGAACCCGAAAGCCATCGTGACCTAGCATCACGCCTCCCTCGAACCCGCTGACCTCGTTCCTCGTTCGGTTCGTGTTATATCACTGTTGCTTTGAACCTTGATGTCTCAATCCTTATGATTAACCGTAAAGGTATATCTATCTTACTTGTAGATTGATTTATATATTATATATGTATAGTTTGTAACCATAATCTTGTCATCTATATTTTAGTGATGATCAATTAGTTTAATCCGCAGTCTGTTTTTTTTATTACTATTTTAATTAATGAATCTGTTAAACCTCTTTTGATAAAAACTAAAATTGTTTACCATGATAACTAAAAGATATTATACTGAGAAGTTATAAAATAGTATGTGCGTATATTGTGTGTAAGGGATATAAGAAAATAACTTGTGAGAAAACTAATAAGCTATGATAAAATCAAAAAACCGATTCCGACTAATCATTAAATTTCTTTTTCTGTTTCTTTTTTAAAAGGCTATTTTAAATTTGATTTTTGGAGAATTATTGTATTAATTAATTCTCAAGATTTCCTCCGTGTTTCTTACAATCTCTTCTATTTATCTTATATCTATTATATATAATCAAACAATGTTTCTTTTGACACTTGTTATTCTCTAACACACTTTTTTGACACATGTCATTCTTCTAAATATTTTCATATCTTTTTTAATTACAAAAGGGTATTATAGTGATTAAATATTCAAACTAATTTTTCTCTCTTATTAAAAATTAATTTTATTAATTGTTACATTTTTCTCTTTTATTTAGATTTTTTAAAATCAAACTATCATTTTAAAAATAAATTTTATTAAGGAAATTAATAATCACATCTGTTTTTTAAATATAAATAACATAAAAAGTTATATAATATAAAATTTTCTAAAACCTTTTTGAAACAATATATATTTTAAATCGGTCCTTTTTAAAAAAATTATAAAAAGATGGAATTTTCTAATAACAGCCTTAGTAAAACAACAAGAATAATTACAAACCATAGTTTTTAATAAACAAGATTTTTATATAAAATAAGTTTTTTATAAAAACTTTTAAAATGAATGTTAAAAATAAAAATATTTAGATAAGAGAGTTAAAAAAATAGTATAATTGCTTTATATCTTGAACTATTACTTATATATAATTTTAATCATATCTTATATTAAAATATCATATTGTAACTTTTTTTGTTAATTACTAATTATGATCCGTTTAATAAATGGGTTTCTAGACTATTTATCTATCTGTTTGTCTATCTATCTATCTAAATTAAAAAAAATTAGGATAATACGTGACACAATTGTAAGTCTCATCATACTAATTTTTTTTTATTTCTCTCTATTATTATTAATAATACTGAATAGTAATAATAGTACTCATATCATTTTCAAATTAAAAATATAATTTAATAAATTAAAACCTATTTTAATTAAAAACACAATTTTTAAAAGCAATAGTTTTATAAAATTAAGAATAGAATGAGCTTTTTTAAAGAAAATTCATTTTCTTAACACAAAATATTTAAAAACCATAATTGTTTTATAGAACAAAAGTTTAAAAAAAATACATTTTTGTTTATTTACTTAAAATAACTACTTATATGTAATTATAATCATATTTTATCTTCAAACATGATTTTATAATTTATAATTTTTTTATTACTAATTATTTAATATTTTATTTATTTAACTCGTATAATACGCGGATACTAACCTAGTGTTTATTATATATGAAATCATATCTAATGTAATTTTCTCCCTCATCTTGACATATTGACATCTACGTATCATCATGTTCTTGTCAGCCTGTTTAACCTTAATGAATCATTTTGGAAGGAACTCATGAAGAATTTATGGAGAAACAAAATATATTTGCACGACAAGACAATAGTGGGGTTTTGATTGATGCAGGAGCGATAGTGGTGACAACGACGATGGTAGAGCTCACGATGATGGTGATGACAAGGGTGGTGATAGTGATTGTGATGACCATAGAGATAAAGGTATCATGATTGAGATGGAGATGGTCATGGGTTCAAGTCTCACTCTGAGCAAAACGTTTAAAGTTGAGCCTGGGGCTTTTCTCAGCAATGAATTTCCTCCTTAAGAGGTTGAATGTGGGATCAAGGCTGGAAAACGGATAGTTGAGCCCGATTAAGATAACACTTATCTTTTGAAGCAGGATCGCACATTTGCCGTTAAAAAAAAAGAAATTATGTGAAACAAACTTGTTTAAAATACAATTTAAATTTGAATGAATTTCATGACCATATAAATTAAAGTAATTTGTTTTTCAACCAACGTGATTATTTGTAGAACTAGTTGTAATCCGCCCGCGCGAATCTCGATGCTACGCAACGTTAATTCTTCAATCAGAAGGCTCGGAATGGTGTGTCTTTATGGCTGCAAAAGGCCGGTACACCACGCCAAAACGACTAACACAACATCTGTCCATATTGTCATCACCCATAAAGCGCCAATATTCATCGTCACTTTCTGTGGTCCTTTAATTTTGTCCTTAATATTCTTTATGGTCTTGTAACTCCACCCTATATATTAATTTAAAAGAAACAGTGAAGTTTTATGGTATGTATTACAAGTAGTGATATCAAATCACACTCTAGAAAAGCAACCGAAGAACATAAATCTCAAATAGAAACCTCAGAAACAATAGTTTTTGTAGCTACAAACAGTCGTTTCTCACACCAAAAAAATGTATTATTTTTGTTTTCTCATCGTCATTGCCTAACAATGGTGGAGGTTTCAAGTAGATTCTGAAATGAATTTGCCTATCAATGTTTGCCCATATGAATTTGCAAAATACAATCAAGAAGATGAGCAAAGAAACATCACTTTATGCATATTTATTGCAATTCGGATAATGAGCCAAAAAAGCATCACTATATGATTTATATATCAAAGTTTATTAGTTCAGGTAAAATTGAACAGAACAAAGGAGATAACCAAGCTTAAAATCAATCCCAGAAACACCACATGTCGATCAACGTCAGCCAGGCGAACGGAAAACACTAAAGCAAGACTATACGCATACAAGTAAACATTATACAAAAGGTGATCATGATCGACGAAGTCGTATCAAGCATACTTAATGAGAGCTATAGTGGACTTTTCATTGGATTACTTTTTGTAATAAGATAATGTCCTTTTGAGTGTAGGCAGGTCAAAGCATTTAAAAACTCTGAAACTACAATGCAAAAGATAACCTAAGTTTTAGCTTATGCGAATCACCAAAAAATACAACAGCTTTGACCTTAAATCGATTCAAAGCATGACAAAGTTTCATACAATAAAAACATGCAACAGTAAAAAAGTGGAAATGAGAAACCTCTCAAATCAGTAACCAAACGAACAAGCAATTCAAATGCACCGAACATTACACATTTACCAGAACTGGAAACAATAGAAATCAACCAACAACAACCTTCAACAAAGCCTGCAGCAACATAAGTAACAGTAGTTCTCAGATGAATCATCAATTATCATCACTAACCTAACAATATAACCCTCATTGTCATCGACTGAACCAACAAATTTAACCATCACAAAGAGTTTCAGATGGGGAAATCCCAACATCATAAAACATACATAGCAGAAAGATGAAGATAGGGATCGAAGGCCACAAGCCCACAAAGCTCAAATCAATGTCTCAAATGAGGCACACCCCACCGTCATCGACTCTACCGGCCTGTAATCCTTGACCCGTTCTTAAAACAGGTTAACATTTTGAACCAGAGCCACAAAAAATCAAAGCACTGTCTCAAATGAGCCATAGGCCACAATCGGAGAAATCAGTTCGAAAAACAGAGAGCGACCACCATGCCGGAATGGCAGAAGCAACGCACTAACATTTGTTGGCATATTTAGTATTTCCAATAACGGTCATGTTGACCACGTTTATTATTGTTCGTTAGTTTGAGACGGTTCGGCCTTTATTTTAGCAATTCAGTTTGGAGTCTGTTTAGGGTATTTGTGGTTTGGCTATTTAACGCCATTGCAAAAGCAGTAATAAGTAATCAATTCCAGTTATTCTCAATTGAGCATTTGATTTGATAACCACTTGATCTCTTCAAGTGGTATCAGAGCGAAGTTGTTGCGATCCAGAGAGGGTACGAGAGAGGTTTGAAACAGAAGGAGCCATGGCCAACGGCAGTTCTTTGCAGGGAATCGTTGTTCCCAAATTCGACGGGGATTACGAGTATTGGAGCTTGATTATGGGCAACTTGCTGCGATCCAAAGAATTTTGGCCCGTTGTTACCAACGGGATTCAAGAACCACGGGCTGGAGATACTGTGAGCGATGCGAGGAAGAAGGAGTTAGACGACCTACGTCTGAAAGATCAGAAGGCATGAAATTAC
The DNA here is from genome assembly GCA_025506505.1 of Flaveria sonorensis. Lineage (NCBI taxonomy): Eukaryota > Viridiplantae > Streptophyta > Magnoliopsida > Asterales > Asteraceae > Flaveria > Flaveria sonorensis. The sequence continues at coordinate 36,572,846 of CM046431.1, read as the reverse complement.
CTCTACTTCTCCATCGACAAAGCCATTCTCAAGACGATTGCAAAGAAAGAAACAGCCAAAGATATATGGGATGCCATGAAGATCAAATACCAGGGTAATACTCGTGTTAAACGAGCACAGTTGCAGCGTTTGAGAAGGGACTACGAAACCCTAGAGATGAAGAATTGCGAGTCGGTGAAGGAATATTTAGGCAAGGTGATGTCGATTGTGAATGAGATGAAGAGCTGTGACGAAAAGGTTACAGAAGTACAGATTGTTGAGAAGGTACTACGCACTCTTACCAGTGAATTCAATTTTGTCGTTTGCTCGATCGAAGAATCAAAGGACCTCGATGCTATGTCCGTGGACGAGTTGCAAAGTTCATTACTCGTTCATGAACAGAAACTTCGTCGTACCAGGGGAGAGGACGAGCAGGCCATGAAGGTTGACGAAAGCAGTTCGTACAGAGGAAGAGGACGTGGCAGAGGTTATTCCGGCAGGGGCCGGGGACGTGGCATAGGGCGGAGTCGAGAAGATTTTGATAAAACTCAGGTTAAGTGTTATAAATTCTTGAAAAAGGGTCACTTCCAATGGGAATGTCCCCTATGGAACAAGGGAGTAAACTACACTGAATATGATGACAACGAAGAGCTAGTTCTTATGGTACATGGAGAGTTGGAGCAGAATCGATCATCGAGTCATTGGTTTTTAGACTCGGCTTGTTCGAATCATATGACGGGGTACGAAATTGGTTTGTCACTTTCAGAAACTTAGACCACTCGATCAAGTTAGGGAACAACAAGAGGCTAGCTGTGAAGGGGATTGGGGATATAAGGCTTGAGGTCAACGGCATCATCCAACTTATTACTCAGGTATATTATGTACCGGACTTAACCTCGAATTTGATTAGCATCGGGCAGCTGCAGGAGAAGGGCATCAAGGTGGTCATTGAACATGGTGTTTGTAAAGTTTTTCATTCTACCAGGGGCCTCATAATTAAGACACAAATGAGCAAGAATAGGATGTTTGTTGTGAATGCTAACATCACAATGTCATTTCCAGCATGCCTACAAGTCAATGAAGATACTCCCACACAGGTATGGCACAGGAGGTTTGCACATGTTGATTACAAGGCTTTGAGAACCATGCAGCATAAAGAAATGGTCAGCGGGTTAGGACAGGTCAATGGGAAATCCGAGGTATGTGAAGTATGTGTTATAGGAAAACAAAGACGCGAGGTTATTCCAAAAAGGGCAACTTGGCAATCATCCGACAGGCTCCAACTAGTACATACGGATCTTTGCGGGCCAATTACACCTACTTCACAAGGAGGCAAACGGTACATCTTAGTGTTCATAGACGATTATACCCGAAAAACTTGGTTGTATTTTTTGAAAACAAAAGGGGAAAGCATTGAGTTTTTCAAAACATTTAAAGCTTCTGTTGAAAAAGAATCGGGAACCAGCATTAGGACTTTACAAAGTGATCGGGGAGGGGAATTTACTTCACAAGCGTTTAAAGACTATTGTGAACAAAATGGAATTAAAAGACAGTTAACGGCGGCCTATACCCCACAACAAAACAGGGTGGCGGAACGTCGTAATCGTACCATTATGAACATGGTGCGATGTGCTTTGGTTGAAAAAGGGGTTCCAAGACGATTCTGGCCCGAGGCAGCAAGTTGGGCATGTCATGTACTTAACCGGTGCGTGACCCGTGCTCTTGATGACAAAGTTCCAAAAGAGATGTGGACGGGTTCAAAGCCAAGTGTGGATTACTTCAGGGTTTTTGGGTGTATAACACATGTGCACGTTCCGAGTCAAGTACGTACAAAATTGGATGATCGAAGTCACAAATGCATATTGTTTGGTGTGAGTGCAGGGTCCAAAGCCTATAGGTTATACGATCCCGTTCAAGAGAAAATAGTTATAAGCAGAGACGTGGTTTTCGATGAAACAAAGGGATGGAATTAGGAAAAGAATGCTGAAAACAGTCAAGAATTAATGTTTGATGAACTGGAAGAAACGATGCAGATTTCTGTGGATGAAGGTAGTGTTGAAGGTAATACAAATCAAGAAAATCAAAGTTCCAATGTTGCTGATTAGGAAGGACCAGAATCAGCAGTAGCAACCGGGGAGGAGCCTCTGACAACAAACCCAACAGAACTGAATAATGATCAGCAACAGCAATAGTTTGGAACCGAAGGAATTTCTGAAGGTCTACAAACAGGTCTGCAAACGGGCATGAATCAATCTGTTTCTGATTCATCCTCTAGAGCACGAAAAACACCTACATGGATGCGTGATTATCACACCAGAAAAGGCCTATCAAATGGTTGATTTGCCAAAGGATGTTATACCAATTGGAGTAAAGTGGGTTTACAAAATGAAACTAAAGGCAAATGGAGAGGTAGATAAACATAAAGCACGTCTGGTTGCACGAGGTTTTTCTCAGAAAAAGGGGATAGATTATGAAGAGGTTTTTGCTCTCGTTGCTAAATGGGACACGGTTCGAATGTTGATTGCCATTGCAGCTCATAGAAATTGGAAGCTTTTCCAATTAGACGTGAAAAGCGCTTTCCTTTATGGAGAGCAAAGGAAACCATGTACGTAGAGCAACCGCAAGGTTTTGTGAAGGCACGAGCTGAAAAGAAGGTTTATCGGCTCAAGAAAGCTCTATACGGGCTTAAACAAGCGTCAAGAACATGGTTTCATCGAATTGAGGGGTACTTTAAGTGGGAAGATTCAAACAAAGTTGCTTTGATCACACTTTGTTCATCAGAAAGGTGTGGAACAAGGTACTCATGGTCTGCGTATACGTTGATGATTTAGTGTTTACAGGGAACGATGACGCAGCATGCGAAAGCTTTAAGATGGCCATGCAGGCTGAATTTGAGATGTCAGATTTAGGCTTGCTACATTATTTTCTTGGAGTTGAAATTCAACAGATGGAAGAGGGCATCTTTATGTTTCAAAAGATGTATGCCAGTATGGTTCTTGATCGTTTTGGTATGTCGGAATCCAACCGGTTGAGAACCCTATTGTGATTGGAACAGTCCTAACCAAAACAGGAGTAGGGGAGGAGGTTGACGCCAACTTATACAAGCAGCTAGTTGGTTGCTTGATGTATCTGCTTGTGACCCGTCCTGACTTGGCCTATGTGGTTGGTTTACTTTCTGAGTTCATGGAGAATCCAAGGCAGGAACACATGTCGGTGGCAAAGAGGATTTTGAGGTACATAAAGGGAACTAATGCTTTTGGCCTGTCTTATCGAAGGGATCCAAAAACGATGCTGAAGATATACACCGATAGTGATTATGCAAGAGACACGAAAGATCGAAAGAGTACATCGGGCTATGTTTTCTTGTTCGGTTCAGCTGCAGTTTCTTGGAGTTCAAGGAAGCAGGATATTGTAACTCTTTCGTCTACGGAAGCCGAGTATGTCACGACTACAATATGTGTTTGTCATTTCAGGTGGATAAAGGGGATCATGGAAGACATGGGAGAAAGTCTGGAAGATGAGATGGAGATTCAATGCGAAAACACATCCACTATTAAGCTCTCAATAAACCGGATTATGCATAGGAGGACGAAACATATCGAGGTTCGTTATCACTACGTGAGGGACATGGCGAACAGTGGAGAAATAAAGCTTGTTTATTGCAACACAAACGACCAAGTAGCCGATGTTATGACTAAACCGATGACAATGGAAGCATTCAAACGTTTTAGGATTATGATGGGGGTCATGGAAGTAAACTGAATGCTATTCAGTTTATGGGAGGATTTGTTGGCATATTTAGTATTTCCAATAACGATCATGTTGACCACGTTTATTATTGTTCGTTAGTTTGAGTCGGTCAGCCTTTATTTTAGCAATTCAGTTTGGAGTCTGTTTAGGGTATTTGTGGTTTGGCTATTTAACGCCATTGAAGAAGCAACAGTAAGTAATCAATTCCAGTTATTCTCAATTGAGCATTTGATTCGATAACCACTTGATCTCTTCAACATTGGCCGGGCACATAGGCGGTTCCACCCATGGCTACGGTGGCAACAGGAAGAAAACCCCCTCGACGGCCGACCAACACACAGGTTGTTCAGACCATGACACCGATGGAAGACGGAATAGAATAGGCAAGCCCTCTGTCTCCACCAAAGCACACATCTAATATGCGTGAAATGTGGATAAAACCAAAATAAAGAAAAGTAATTGGTTGAAATAAAGACAGTATTCCTTCCCTTTACTAAATTAAAATATATATATATATATATATATATATATATATATATAGAGGTTAATTAATATCTGATAATAGATATTTACGAACACCCAATTTTTCATCATGTTAACATCACAAAGAACACTAGGAAACAATAAGACCAATAATCAATTATTAAATATTGTATTGGAATTTCATTTAAAAACTAGATATTAAACTAAATCGTCGATCTATTTCTCATGACTATGATGCAAAAGTTGGAGCTAATTATCAGTATCGTTAGACTATCCCCGTCGTGACGCCCATGGCCGGCCCGTAACCGACGTGGACCGCGCCAGCCGGAAAGGCGGTGATGGGGGGTTGGGGTAATCTGTCCGCAAGGGTGGTGGAGAGGGAGAGCTGGTGGTGGGCCCCACTATTAACCAAATGATTTTAAATTAAAATGTTTTTAATTAAAATGTTTTAAAATCTTTTAATTAAAATAATAATGTAAGTATAATATTTTAACTAAATTGTGTTAATTAAATAAAAATATTTTTAATTTTTTTTACATTTATAAAAATATATATTTTTTAGAGTTTATTTTTTTATTTTTTAAAATCTTTTTTCGTTTTATTCATAACGGCTACTTTTTTTGTTTTTTTCATAACGGCTAGTTTTTTTGTTTTATTCATAACGACTACTTTTTTGTTTTTTTCATAACGGCTAGTTTTTTTATATTAATAACGACTACTTTTTTTGTTTTATTCATAACGGCTAGTTTACCTATTATACATATGTTTTATTCACTTGAGAGTTTTTCTTAAATCACACTTCATCTTCTTTCTAACATTCTAACTCTCTTTTAAACATAATTTAAAATTCAATTCTCAATGGATCCAAGAGCTCCATTCTCTTTCACACAAATATTAAATGAAGAATACCCACATTAGCAACCCGGGTTCTTCCAATATCAACACCCTGGTTCTCCCAATTCCCACAACCCGGGGGATTCCCATATCTTCAACAATCATGTTCAACAACCTAGGGGATTCCCATATGTTCAACAACCTGGCTTCTCATAATTTCCACAACCCGGGGGATTCCCATATCTTCAACAATCTCAGTCTTCGTTGGAAGACTATCAACAATATCAAGCATGGCTTAAACATAAAGAGCTTCAAAAAGTGTAGCAATCGCAATCATAATCACATAATGAACAACTAATTGATGAAGCACCTTCATCACCTAAAACCACCAACAAAGAAGAAAGGGAAAGGAAAATGAAAAGAAAAAGCTGAGAAGTCTGTTCATATCAAGTAGGCAGCTGATGACGAAGTGTTGTTGGCTAAGGCTTATGTAGCCATTTCTGAAGACCCAATAATTGCCAACAGTCAAAACCAACATGCATATTGGGGGAGGATAAAACAACATTACAATGCTGGGAACCCTCAAATTCCAAGAAATGCACACAACCTTAGAAGTCACAGGCATATGATCAAAGGAAAGGTTGATCACTTTAATGCGTCCTTATGTTCGTATCAAGTCACAATACAAAAGTAGTTAGTCAGAAAACCAATATATAACCCAAGCAAAATATGATTACACGAACACTAATAATCTGCCTTCACATATGAACATGTGTGGAGGATAGTTAAAGACATTCCAAAGTATTCTGGGCCTACCAAAGTGTATGGTCATCAAGCTTTCAAAAGAACAAAGACAAGAAGCACAGGGGAGCATACCACTTATGCTTCGGATGCCAACTTTGGCAATACTCCCGAATCAACTCCAAAAGAACATGTGTGGAGGATATATAAACATGTGTGGAGGATAGTTAAAGACATTCCAAAGTATTATGGGCCTACCAAAGTGTATGGTCATCAAGCTTCCAAAAGAACAAAGACAAGAAGCATAAGGGAGTATACAAACCAACTTTAGTTTAATTTGTTGTTTAAGTTTATATTGTGGTTTTAGTTTAAGTTGTGATTTTAGTTTAATGTTGTTTTAGTTTAATGTTGTTTTAGTTTAATTATCTACTTTTATGTAATTTTAGTTAATTAAAGAATGTTTTTTTTTCTAACGGTTAGTTTTTTTAGTCTTTTTTCTAACGGCTAGTTTCGTTGTTTGTATAAATACCACAATCTACATCACAATCACTACAATACTTCACTCATTATCCATACAAATTCTGAAAATAAGCATCGATGATGATAGAATACCCATGAATATTCCTCAAATGCTCACACAAGAATTTCAAAATCTTATTTCTGATGATATCGAAGAGCTTGCTAATCGGTTGTTTGAGCTTGACCAAGAAGAAGAGGGAAGTTCTTCCCGACAACGTAAGAAGCACAAAGCGAAAGATAGAGGTCGTAAGGATGGAGACGCACGATTGTGGAATGATTACTTTGCTCCAAAGCCGGTGTACGATGAGAGTTCTTCAGACGGTGGTTCAGGATGCATATTGGTCTTTTTAATTGCATCGTCAGGTAAATCTGAACACTGGAAATATTTTACACAAAGATATGATGCTATAGGTAGAAAGGGTCTATCACCAAAACAAAAATGTACAAGTGCCATTCGTCAATTGGCATATGACACAACAGCTGACCAATGCGATGAATACTTACGCATTGGTGAAAGTATTGCTATGGAATGTCTGTAAAAGTTTTACAGGTCTATTGTGGAAATTTATTCATCTGTGTATTTAAGAAGACCAACCTAATATGACATTGACTGGTTAGTAGCTGAATATGAAGCCCATCATGGGTTTCCTGGAATGCTTGGAAGCATTGATTGTATGCATTGGAGTTGGAGAAACTGTCCAACTGCATGGAAAGGTCAAAATACTCGCGGTGATCATGGGCATCCCATTATTATGCTAGAAGCAGTTGCATCACATGACCTCTGGATTTGGCATGCATTCTTTGGAGTAGCTGGATCAAACAACAATATCAATATGCTTAATCAATCCCTAGTTTTCAATCAAATCTTAGAAGGGAATGCACCGCAATGTAATTTTACAGTGAATGGGCATAACAACACCACAGGGTATTATCTTATAGATGGTATTTATCCATAATGGGTAACACTTGTAAAGAGTTTGCAGGAACGGTTAAGGGATGGTTAATACAATCAGTCTCACAATGAGGAGAGTGTTAGAACACTTAACAGATCAAATGGGGTATCGAGTTTGTGTAAATGATACTAAGAACTCAAGTAAACAATGAGACAGAACTAAGAACAAGAACAGAGTAATATGGTTTTCATGGATGTTGTATATTGCTCTCAAGTTCTTTTACAAGTGTTACAAAGCATAAAAAGAAATACAAGGACCTGAGATACTTTATACTACATCCTACAGCCATGCATACTTTGAAAGCCAGCTGGAAATACTAATCTAGACAACAAAATCAATGTAAAGTCAAAAGGCAGATTGTTTTTTGACTATTATAAAAAGGATTAAAGGTACAAAGTAGGAAGTTACAAACTCAAGATCATAATCTACAGTTTACTAAAGCATGGACCTTTCACCAACTTGTATAAGTTGGTGAGTCTTCAGAGTTGCAGTGGAAAGTAAGTCAGCTTATGAAAAAGTAGATCAGAGAAAGCATGTCCTCTCTGTCTTCAGAAGAAATCAGTCTTCACTTCATTTGGCTTCGAAAGACTTTGCTTTGAAGCTTCGAAAGACTTCATCTTTGGCTTCGGAAGATTTGGACTTTGGCTTCGAAAGATGTTACACTTAGAACAATTTTGTGGGGTGTGTAAAACTTTCGAAGTAACTTCTACCTTGTACATCAGTGCATGCATGTAGGAAGCACCTTGGTTGTTTTTGCTTCTTTGGTTGCATCAGCCTTCTAATATAACCTTACAAACTCCCCCTAGGCTGATGCTACCAAAATAGAGAAGTTATTCAGATGTTGATAGTCCTTATTAGGATTAAGACCATACATTTCTTCATCATCTGGTCAGGATCCCTCAAACTCTTATAATATCTTCTCATGTCATGGAGATCATATAGAGGAAGATCAAGCATGTCTAGATTAGCGGCAAAATTCCAGGACAAGATAGGTCTTCCAGTTGCAAGAGGCTCTACTTGAGTTGAAGTTGTTTGAGAAGCCTCTTCTTGCACTACCTCAGGATGCTCTGACTCATCCTGAGGTGTAAAGGCGGATGCCTTGGTCTTCTACTTGGAAACACTCTTCGTGGCCATCCTTTTACTCCTCTTTGAAGTCTTTAACTGAGAGGACTGGGCTTCAGCACCAGGTTGTTCTACTGCGTCTCTCTTATTCTCTTCTCTCACAGGTTCAGAAGGAGAGGGAAGAGGACCCTGCCATGGATCAAAAGATGAAGTTGGCTGAGATGCAGCTCTAGGTCCAAGTTGTGTTGTCTCAGGGGGTTCCACCTTGACCTCAACTTCAGGTTGAGCTGGACATGGTGGAGAATGCAAGTCAACAAGCTCTCCCTTCTTAAACTTCTACTTGATCACCCTGATGTGCTCATCCATAGTGGATAGAGACATTGGACCAAGCCTCCTTTCATAGAATCCGTACAGCTTCAAAAAGCTCATCATCCTCTGCCTATCAACAGACTTCTTTTGACTCTTTTGGATAATGGCTCTTGACTTTGCAGCTTCTTCTCTCATTTTTCTCTTAGCAGCCTTTCATTCTTTGGTAACTTGTTGCTCCAGCTACTTAAGATATTCGAATTCAACATATTCATATGATAAGGGAAGAAGTGCAGATGCCTGATAGAGACTGTGGCACTCAAGTAGCTAATCATGTTTTGTCTATCAGCTTCCTTGTCTACCTGAGGTTGTTCAGTTGCCACAACCTCTTTCTCAAGACTTTCCTGAATTAGGGAGAGGATATGAGCATGCTTGTAGAGCCTTTTCTGTCTTCTTTCTTCCTTGATTTTTAGGAGCAGTTCTGCATCCTCTGTCTCCTTCCTCTCCTTTAACAGTTCTGTGTCTGCCAGTTCATTTAGTTGCTCTAAAGGAAGAGAGTTGATTTCATCTATGTTGTAGTTCCTGGTCCCCAGGTAGTTTAATCTGGCTGCCCTCAACTCATCATCCTGAGTGTTTGGCCTGGGGGCAGCTCTGATAGCAGTTTCCATGAACCCTGGAGACCTTCTTGAACTTTTTCTCCCCTTAGCTTCCTCTTCTTCTCTCTCTTCCTCCTCAATCTCCTCAGAGGTCATCTTCCTCTTCCCTTTATCACGCACAGGCCTTGGTGACTCAGGGTGGAGAGAGCTTTGGCCTTCATTGCTTGGTTCAGCAGTCAATCTCTGGCCAGAGAGAGGTTGTGAAGCACCTTCACCAGCTGGTGCCTCACTGAGGGTAATGGGTGCTGAAGAAGTTCCTGTCTCAAGGTTCACAGGTTCAACTTTTGGGCCTTCAGTCAAGGCTTCCCCTTTGAATCTAATATTAGGGTCAACCTCAACATCCAGTTGACCAAAAATCTCACCTACTAGCCTCTGTCTATATAGTCTTGACCTCAGGTTGAATTCTTCTAGCACCCTTTCTTGAGTCCTATATGCTAATCTTGCAGCTTGTCTGTTTTGACTTGGATTGACAAGTGGAATATCAATCAGATGGATGTTCTTATAGAAGTTCAGGTTGAAAAAGTTGAAAATTTCCTGTTGACTCTGAGATCTAGAGATGATAAGAGCTCTTGTATCAGTGTCATACCTCCATCCCATGATTGGATTCTCAGAGTGATGAGATGGGGTAGGCATAGCTCTGGGAATACCCTCCTCAAACAAACTTTGTATGATTGAGTCCATATCCATGTTGACTTGGGCAAGTGAGTCCACATTCATGTAGACTTTAGGAGGTTGCTAAGTATGGACCATTGCAAGTGAGGGTGGTGAATCCTCAAGGTCCAGACTCTATGAAGAACTCCTAAGTTCTATGATTGTTTGGACTTTCTCCCCCTTTTTGGTAGCATCACCTTCTTTCATAAGTGAGGTTGGGGTTGGGTCTGTCACATCCACAGGTTCTTGTGGACCTGGTTGAGTTCTCCTGAGTGGTCTTTCAGCTAACTTGCCCTTGAGATCAGTGATCTCAAGTTGCTGGTCATTGACCCTCCTTTGTAAGACAGTCACCTGAGATTCCAGGTGACTTATCTTTGAGACTAAATAGGTGTATGTTTTTGTCAGTTTTTGCACCTTTAGTTTCAGACTCCCCTCATCTTCATCAGAAGAATCATAGGGGGATGAGAGAATAGGACCAAGGTCTTCTTTCTCATCACCAGCACTTTGTTCTTGGCTGTTGGATTTCCCTTGTACCATGACAGCTTCAAGTAAAGTGTCAATGGCTGGGTTTCCATGGTTGAGGTCTTAATGATGTAGTCACTTGCTGAAGTGAGAGCCTCTTCCATATGGACCTCCTAAACAGGTTCAGAGAGATCCACCTCAGTAGTAGGTGGATGATGTGGGCTAGACATGGGAGAAACAGGAGTACTCATCTATCCTTGAGCAGGGGTGGAGAAGAGAGATCATGATACTCACTAAAGCCCATCTCTTCATCATCATATAATTCAAGGTTTGGGATAGGTTGGTTTAGATTAAGAGGCTGGGGATGGTAACTGTCCCCTGAAGGTTGTTCACTAGAGTTTTGAGACTCTGAGTGAAGGCTTAAGGCTGTGGGGGTTGTGAGCTCATCAGGTTGAGCATGAGGAACTCATCATGATCATTGGTGAGATGGGAGTGTTTGCTCCTCAGGATAAGTGGGAGCTCCAGTGTCCATTTCCTCATGTATGGGTGAATCTAGGGGCCTGCACAAACTGAGTAGCATGTGCAGGGTTTGTTGGATTTTCTTGGTAGGTGATGGTTATTTTGGCTGTATTGGTGGTTGGAAGTAGAAGGTGTGGGTTCAATACTAGCTGGTGCTACTAGGTTGTCACCTTGAGTAATGAGCTCTAATATTTTGGGACAAGGCGTTTCTACCCTGAGAAGCCAACAATTGGCTTCCTATAGTCTTGAAGATGTCGGGCTCATCTTCCCAATTTAGAACGTTACCTATTCCCTTAACTGTGAGCCCAGTTTACAGTGAGAATGTGCTGGACATATCTAGGGAACATGTAATATTCTAAAGAGTCCAAGTTTGCAAATAAATTAATGTACACAAAGTGTGAATACCTGAACTGACCCCTAAACATCCCATGGACTATGTGGAAAGGTCCTCTAGAACTGGTCACATCCTCATGCTTGTTGGATAGACTATGATGATGACATGAAGGAGGTATTTCCATTGAGAGGAAACCTTTCCTTTCCTGAAGGTCCTGATGGAGAAATCCCTTTCATAGCCATTGACCAAAGGTATGGTTAACAACAAATTTGGGAAAAACAAATCACCTTGACATCATCCAGCTTAGGTGTGAGTTATGGATGCTGGAGTGATAAAGATTGTCCTCCCTGTACTATGGCAGATAGTGCCTTCTCCCCATCCATGGTGACCTCTTGACAGATCCTTAAATTCCAAAAGCTGATCTCATAGAGTGGGGATCTATGGGAGGGAGGTGAAGTAGTTTGACAATAAAGAAAATGCCAAACCTTTGAGAAACCATGATATTTCTCAGAGTTCAAGAGCAATTGATTATTTGTATGTGAAGTTGCATGGAAAAATCAGGTTGGTTTTAAGATAAAGGTTGGCCTTTTGAGGTAGCTTTGTTGTGAAGGAAGATAAGAACAGGGGGTTTGTGGGTGAATTAAGTTAGAAGATTTCAGTGAAGAAGATAGTAAAAAGAGGGGAATCATTGAGAGATATATATGAATGGATTTGAGACAAAGTTAATGCAAAAGAATAACTTTGAAATCGAATGTCGGTCCCACTTTGAAAAAGTGCCCAAAAAGGTAGTTTTCTTGGAAGTTGAAAATCTTTCGAAGGTATATGTCTTCGAAGTTTAAGAAAAAGCTTCCGACGCCAATTTTAGCTTCGGATATATTCCTAAGGTTTGTGAAATTTGCTTCCGAATGAAAATACTTAGAGAATTTTCACTTCTGAGACATGTTTGGTTTCGGAAGAGATAAGACTTGGGAGTTTTATTAAAGAGAATAAATCTTTCGAGACTTAATTGCTTTCGGAAGAAAATTGTCCTTCAAATACATGTAAGTACTTAGAAGCATATTTAAGCTTCGGAAGATATCTCAGAATTTTTCTGAAGGTAAATTTTTATAAGTAGTTGTTTGACTTGAAGACATAATGTTCTTCCGAAGACAACTGAAATCTTCGAAAAATATGTTTGGAAAAATTTTCAAAAATCTAAGGAGTATCATTATAAAGATTTCTTCCAAAATAAACTGGGCTTTGAAGGTGATAAATAGACAACTTAGGAGACACAGGTTTTAGAAATAAGTTGATTTAAGTTTAAGAAAATCTATTCAAAGTTAATCATCCCAATAGTGATACAAGATATTTGAATCTCTGTTCATCAAAGCTTTAGTAAACAGATCAGCATAGTGTCATTTGTGTTAACTTGACTAGTTTAATTAATCCCTTTTTACTCTTTGAAGTTGAATCCATAGTCTAGCATCTGATTCTGAATCCAAAGCACTTGAGCACAGCAGCTTGCAGCAGCAATGTATTCAGCTTCAGCAGTTGATGCAGACACACAGGATTGTTTCTTGCATTGCCTGAGACAATCCTTCCACCAAGGAATTGACACCCCCCAGATATAGACTTTGCAATCATGTTGCAGCCACCATAGTCACCATCTATATGGGCATACAGATTGAAGTCAGAATTCTTGGATACCAAAGGCCAAGCTTGGGAGCACTTGAGATATCTAAGAATCCTCTGACAACAACCAGGTGTGAATCTTAGGGTTGGCTTGATATCTTGCACAAATGCATGTGGCAAACATGATATCAGGCCTGCTGGCTGTCAGATACATAAGAGACCCAATCATAGCCCTGTAAAGATGTTCATTCACACAATTCCCCTCAAGATCAGGTCCAACGGAGTGGTTTCTGGCTCTGGGAGTCTTTGCAACCTTGCGATCAGTCATGTTGAATCTTGTGAGGATGTCTTGTACATACTTTGACTGACTTATGAAGATGCTATTTTCAACTTGCTTCACTTGAATTCCTAGAAAGAAATTGAGTTCCCCCATGGCACTCATTTCAAATCTATTCTTCATCAGCCTCTCAAAGTCTTTGCAGAGCTTTGGATTAGTTGACCCAAAGATAATGTCATCTACATATACTTGAACCAGCATTAAGTCATTCCCTGTTCCTTTGATGAAGAGAGTTCCATCTATTATACCCCTCTTATAGCCATGTTGATAGAGATACTGAGATAGTGTCTCATACCATTTTCTTGGAGCTTGGTGTAGCCCATAGAGAGCTTATCAAGCTTGGAGACATAATCCGGGTAATCTGGGTTTGCAAAGCAAGGTGGTTGTTTGACATACACTTCTCATCAATCACCCATATAGAAAAGTACACTTGATATCAAGTTGGTAGACCTTGAAATCCTGGATGCAGCAAAAGCCAGAATATTCTTACAGCTTCAAGTATTGCCACAGGAGCAAAAAATATGTAGTCGATTCCCTCTTTTGTGTGTATCCTTGAAGAACTAGTCTGGACTTGTTCTTGATGACAAGTCTCTATCATCCTCTTGTTTCTAAAAACCCACTTGGTTCCTATGGTAGTCTTCCCTGAGGAAGAGGACATAGGTTCCAAACCTTTTGTCTTTGAATCGAAGCAGCTCCTCTTGCATTACTTCAATCAACTTCCATCCTTTAAAGCCTCATTACTTTCTTTGGCTCTATCTGGGACAAGAAGCAAGAGTATAGACAAACATTTTTGTCATGGGACAAGAAGCAAGAGTATAGACAAACATTTTTGTCATGGGTTTGTCCTCTTTTTTGGCTCTAATGATGTTTATGGTGGGGTGTGACTTGTGGATCATGAGTTGAGGGATCACAGTAAGTTGATTGGAAAGATCTAAATTTGAGAAATTTAGATCTGGCAATGGAGGCAATGGAGTATCACCCACCACATCACTTATTAAGAGAGGCTTGATCCAATGAGTGTGTGACATCATTTATGTTGTCTTCTATGGAGTGGTTATCAGCATCAAGAAATTCTTGATCACTGTCACCACCTCCATTTCTTCCTACATTTGAAGCTCCTTCACCTGAGTTTTAAACCTCTGAGCTGGAATTTGTAGGCATCTCAGATGTATCAGCTGAAGTTGTCATGTTTGTGCTGATAGGATCTTCACTTGCAGGGTTAGTTACCACTGGAGCTGAAGTAGTATTATTGCTTGGTCTTCTGAGCTCAAATCTTGGGTCAGGATCTTCTATTGATAAGTTACCTATAGATCCTGAAATATTCTCACAAGATTTATTAAAACCGTTGGTAACTAAATCAAGATCAAATAGCCAATCAGGACCAGAACCTTTCACACTAGGAGTGTGCTCATTGAAGGTCACATTGGCTGACTCCTCAACTACTCTAGTTCTAAGATTGTATCCTCTATAAGCCTTAGCTTAGGAAGAGTATCCAATAAAATGTCCATCATCTGATTTCTCAGCGAATTTGGCTACCTGATATTTGGTATTCAAGATGGTGCAAGGACATCCAAATGACCTGAGGAAACCAATAAATGGTCTCCTTTTATGCCACAGCTCATAAGAAGTCTTATCATGAGTCTTAACCATTAAAACTCTGTTCTGCATATAGCAGGCTGTGTTGACTGCCTCTGCCCAGAAGGTGATGGGTAGTTTAGAGTCAGACACCATGGTTCTTGCAGCCTCAATAAGTGTCCTGTTTCTCCTCTCAGCAATGCCATTTTGCTAAGGAGTCCTGGGAGCACTATATTGCCTTGTAATACCTTTTTCATCACAAAATGAATCAAGGATTTGGTTCTTAAATTATGTTCCTTGATCACATCTTATGGTCTTGACCTTGTGATTAGATTAACTCTCAATTTTCAGAATGTAGTTCTTCAAGATCTTAGGAGTCTCATCCTTAGTTCTAAGGAAAAAAACCCAAGTGAATCTTGTGAAGTCATCTGTGATCACCAAACAATATGAGGTCCTTCCTAAACTCATTACACTGGTGGGGCCAAAGAGATCCATATGTAATAAGTGTAGGGGGTTGTGATAGAGTTCCTTTCCTTTGGCTTGTGAGACACTTTGTGTTGCTTCCCTTTCAGGCATGCAACACAGTGTTCATCACTTGTAAACTCTTTCTTTGGCATTCTAGTTACCAAATCATTCTTAATTAATTTATTCATTTTTAAAGTTTACATGGCACATTCTTTTATGCCAGAGGAAAGACTCATCACTATTTGCTATAATAAAACAAGAAACTTCTCCTGAGGGAGATGTTTTCTGCAAGTCCATCTTGTACATGTTCCTTTTCCTGGGGATTTGAGCAAGATATGCTCTTAAGAAAAGACTACCCCGGGCTTGAGAACAATGCACTCATGCTCAGTAAAGAGCATGTTATGTCTCTGATCATAAAATTAGGATACACTCAGTAGACACCCAAGCTCTTTGACAAAGTTTACCTTTTCAATGCTGAGCTTACCATTTATGACCATGCCCCTTCCTGTAATGTAACCTCCAACATCTCCTCCAAAAGCAACTGGCCCTCCATCAATTTTCACAAAATTTTGAAGTAGAGAACCATTGCCAGTCGTGTGCCTGGATCAACCACTATCAATGATCCATACATTTCTCTTAGTCTTTAGCTATTCCTGCACAAGAAAGAAGTGGTTAGTTACATTTGGAACCCAAGCCTCATTGGTTTTGGACTTATCAAAGTGATTTGAAGCCAATGTAACAATAACTGATCCTATGTTCAAGCTTTGAGGATCATTAGCTGTTGTTGATGAAGAACTTTCAGTCACTTAGTCATTCTTCATCTTCCACACCATCTTTGAAAGATTGGACTTGACCTTCAACACCTTGGATGTTTTAACAACTTCGGAAGTTTTAGAGACTGGACCTTCGGAAGATCTTGCTTTTACTACAGCAGGCTTCAGTACTTCGGAAGCATCCTTTCTTCCGAGACCAAAATTTTCTTCTGAAGGCAAGTTTTCACTTGTCTTCTTTTTCACCTTGGAGCATCCGAAGGGAAAAGATTTTCCTTCCGAAGCTAGTTTTTCTTTCTTCTTCTCAGAAGTTTTCTTTTTGATCATGTGAATAGCACTTTTAGGATTCTGGATGCAAACCTTAGCAAGATGAGAAGTACTACCACATATGATGCAATCCATTTGCTTCCTTCTGAGAGTTTTCTTTTGAGAGAAAGACTGAACTTGATCACTTTCCACCTCTATCTTTATCTTCACAGATGATGCAGCATGCTTTTTAGGGTGAGACTTGCTATTGGAACTAGATGGTTCAGGCTGTGTAGCAGTAGTACACAGCTGATCAGCCTTCTTCTCTTTGCTGGAATGATTTGGACATGAATTAGAACTCCTGGTATTAGAGTTCATAGTTAAGTCTTCAACCTTCACCACTTCAAACCCTGTAGAGATAAACACTTGTTTCTGCTTAGAGCTGAAAGTGGCCTTGATCTCTTGAGCCTTCTTTGATTTTATCTTTGCTTTCCTGATCAAGTTTTTCCTCTTAGACTTGGTCATCCCAGATTCTTTTCTCTCCTCAGGAGAATAGTGACCTTTCTTAGGATGATCTTCTCCACTCTTCTCAGAATCATCTTTCACTATCTCCTCTTCATCTATGGGGTCTATGAGAGGAGGCTCATCTTTACAAGTTCCATACCTTGGAGATCTTACAGAAAACAGAGTGTGTGGAGGAGCTATCTCAGTAGATCCCAGTCCCTGCTTATTCTGATAACAAACCTTTGCATGCAAGGATGAGAATATCATGTTCTTGAAGGTCTCTTCTTCAAGAATACAACTTTCTACCCTGGCTTTGCTGATCACAAGCTCGGCCTGGCATTCAGTTAACTTAGTGATGAGATCTTTTATCTGAGTCCTGTAGTTGGTATGTTCATGCTTAAGAGTTGAAATGGTTTTCTCTAAATCTTCTATTGTAAGTTTGTAATCATTTTCAGCTCTTTTGAAATAAGCTTTTAAAATGTCTAAGGACTCAAGATCAGATGTCATCTCTAAGTTATAGGACCTATATTTGTTAACTTTAGCAATACATTCAGGTGTACAAAGATGTTCCAATATCTTGGCTTCTTCATGATCTGTTGTCAGTGCTTGGTTTGGAGATACATCCTCAACCTGAAAGCTCCAGTCAAAGCCTCCTTCTTCAACAGCAACTGCAGCTTGCTACTTGGGCTTCTCATTCTGGGGAGCTCCATTAGTGTAGTTTGGTCTGGTTTGTGCTTGGCCACCATTTGTCTTTGGTGCCTTGCACTCTCTAGCAAAGCGTCCCATTTGGTTACAGTTGTAACACTTCACATTGCTTTTGTCCAGCCTAAACTTTCCACTGGTTGCATTGCTAGAAAACTTCCTCCCTGTCCTCTTGTAACACTTCTTGGATCTGTGAGTGAGAAGAGCCATATGCTGGACTATTTCCATGTACTCCAGATTATCTGAATGGATACAGTCCAGGTCTTTAAGGGTAAAGAGAAAGTTGCCTGTGCTCTCATCAATAGACACAAAGGCTTGTGAAGAGCTTGTCTCTTGGAATGAGCTTCCTTGGATGTAGCTCTCTCTTGGTGTCTCAGGGAAGGTGATGAAAGGATCCTTTTGTGAGTTGTTAGGGTAGCAGATGAGATGATGTTGTGGTTCTCTGCAATCCCTTTCAACCATATGAAGGGCTGAACTCTACTGATTGTTGGAGTTACCAGATGGATTTTGCATATTCATCTCCATCTGGTAGCTACTGAGGATACCATACAACTCAGTGAGAGTAAGGGTCTTGAGGTTCTTAGTCCTCTTAATGACCACACAATAGTGTGTCTATTGTCTGGAAAGAGAGGACATGAACTTCCTCACAATGTCCCTATTCTCAAGAGTTACTCCAACATCCATTAGAGTATCTACAATCTCATCATTCCTGAAGTATTGTTGAGTCATGGTTTCACCTGTCTTGAAGGTGAAGTTCTCAAACTGCTGCTTTAAGAGGTCCTTCTTGTTCTCTTTTACTTCATTTGACCCCTCATACATCAGCTTCAGTGTATCCTATAGTTGCTTGGCAGTCTTGCACTTCTTGAAATCTCTGTAGATAGAGTTTGGAAGAGCAGTTTGGAGGGCGGTCATGGCCTTCTGATCTATGTCTATCTTCTTCCGGTTTTCATCAGAATAATCAGCCACTTTCTTTGGTATCATACCACCAGTAGCAGCAACTGAAGAGGTGGATGGTACATGAGGTCCATAGACAACAGTTCCCCACATCCTGGACTCTTGAGACTTGATGAAGCCTTCCATTCTTTGGCACAAAGTATCGAAGTCATTAGGAGTGATCAGTGGAGACTTTGTCATAATACCAGTTTCCATATCAGCCTTTGTGATAGCTGCCATTTGAGATGTTAAGTGTTTTGTGAAACTGAAGGGATTTAAGATGGTGAAATCTTACAATCAAGAGCCTAAAATGCTCTGATACCAATTGCAGGACCGGTTAAGGGATGGTCAATACAATCAGTCTCACAATAAGGAGAGTGTTAGAAGACTTAACAGATCAAATGGGAAACCGGGTGTATGTAAATGATACTAAGAACATAAGTAAACAATGAGACAGAACTAAGAACAAGAAAATAGTAATATGGTTTTCAAGGATGCTGTATATTGCTCTCAAGTTCTTTTACAAATGTTACAAAGCATAAAAAGAAATACAAGGACCTGAGATACTTTATACTACATCCTACAACCGTCCATACTTTGAAAGCCAGCTGGAAACACTAATCCAGACAACAAGATCAATGTAAAGGCAAAAGGCAGATTGTCTTTTGACTAGTGGCTATGACATGTCATAGCTCACATCCTAATTATATTATGAAAAGGATAAAATGTACAAAGTAGGAAGTTACAGACTCAAGACTATAATCTACAGTTTACTAAAGCATGGACCTTTTCACCAACTTGTATAAGTTGGTGAGTCTTCAGAGTTGTAGCGGAAAGTAAGTCAGCTTTATGAAAAAGTAGATCAGAGAAAGCATGTCTCTCTATTTTCAGAAGAAATCAGTCTTCACTTTATTTGGCTTCAGAAGACTTTGTCTTTGAAGCTTCGGAAGACTTCATCTCTGACTTCGGAAGATTTGGACTTTCGCTTCGGAAGATTTTACACTTTGAATAATTTCTATGGAGTGTGTAAAACTTCCGAACTAACTTCTACCTTGTACATCAATACATGCATGCAGGAAGCACCTTGGTTGTTTTGGCTTCTTTGGTTGCATCAGCCTTCAAATATAACCTTACAGATTTTTACATATCCACCAGAGAATAATCTGAAAATGAAGTGGTACAAAATGCGTCAAGAGTCTTCAAGAAAGGATGTAGAAAGAGCATTCGGTGTTCTTCAAGCTAGGTGCACAATGATACGATACCCAGCAAGATCCTTGAACTTACCGGTATTAGGTGATATAATGCATGCATGTATTATATTACATAATATGATTGTTGAAGATGAAGGACATTCCATAACTAACTAGTCGCGTGAAGAGCAAGAACCAAAGCTAGAAAGTTACAATAACAGAGCATCATCATCATTTCAAACACACCTACAGAGATTTAGAAGCTTACGTAACCAGGACGCGCACCATGCATTGCAGAACGATCTAATATAACATCTCTGAGCGAATAGGGGGATTACAGAGTAGTTTTATTATTGTTTCTATCTATTAATTTCGTATCGTCGTTTTTATTTTATTGTTTTACGTTGTTGTTTTTATTTTATTTTAATGTAGTTGCGGTTTAATTTTATTATTTTTTTATTTAGAATGATTTAATTTAAGTATTCAACTTGATCATTTGATATTTAATTTCATTATTTATTTTAATAAAATATATTTATAATAATTTAAATATCTTTATTTAAAGTAAATAAAAAAAGAAAATGTAAGGTGAAAAAATAAAAGTGTTTGTGGAAAGGATAATGTTGGGGTAAAAAATGTTTGTGGGAAGAATAGATGAAGGTAAAAAACTGATATGAAATATTGATTGGAACTGTTTGTGAGAAGAATGAGTTACTGTTTGTGAATAGGGTTATTATCAATCTATGAAAAAACTAACGGGTGAATAGTAACATATGGATTCTAAACAGTTGATTCTAGTTATAATCTTAGATAGCGGTAAATGGAAGGTATTATGACACGGTTTATCAGACTGTCACTTGATTTGCTTTTCTTCTTCTTATTTATCCCATCAACGGCAATTCTGTTTCCTGCGGTTCTCTTTCAATCAGTCAAAGTTAGGCGTCAATCGATAATACCTTTTGGGCTTTGTTTTTCTGGAGAGGATATTTCTTTGATGGTGCCGGAGGCAGTGAGGACGGTGGTCGCTCCGGTGTGGTTGCCCGTTCCCCACCTCATGTGTGCTGTCTCACTGCCGGGGGGATTCTAGCGGTTATTGGTTATGATTTCAACCTTCTGTTAGGGTTCCGGCGACAACACTAGCGGGCTCTACCCCGATCTTGACAACAGCCCCAGAGGTAAGTTGCTATGTCAAAGATCGTACTTCTGCAATTCTAATCAATGATGATGTTCATCTTTAGCAATTGCCTCACGGGTATGCATCATTTTCGACTTTCACCTATTTTTCTTTCTTATTATGGTGTAGACAGCCTACATGTGACCCATCGTCGCTAATTTCTATTTATTGTTTCTTTTTCTGTAGTAAAATATATTTATTTAGTCTTCTAAATTTTTTGCAGTTTTTTGGATTAAAATGGTTGGTTTTGTTAAAGATTGTTAAAAAATTTTATTCTTACTGGGGTTCTCCGATCGACACAATGACATTTTAATGGAACCGATCAACGTGTTTGATTCATGTTGATTTTTCTTGAATGATTATCATTTTAGAGTGTGACTTGATTCTTGGTTTGAAGTATTTTAGTTGTTTGAAACATTTTGTTAAAAGGGTTCGTCTGACATGCCACTTATGTAACTCTTGGCTAATACTTCAATGTGGTTTGTATAGGCTGGTGCTCTTCAAACCATTACAAAGCATTCTCAACTTGAGATTATTGAGGTGAAACATACTCTTGATGAATCAAGGTATTATAGTTTTCCATTAGGAGTTTAGATGAACGTTTAGTAATTTGTCATCATAAGTTGGTGGTCTTCATGTTTTGAAGATGTTTATTACTAGCCACCAACTATTGTGTCTCTTGGATGTTGTTTGTAACTTATAGGCATAGACAAGGTAACTTATGAAAATGTTGAAGTTCACGCAAAGGAACTTAAGTAGAAAAGAGAATAGGTAGAGAAACTTAAAGAAAAAGAGTTACTAACCAATGAAAATGTAGGCATCCATATATATTATCATACATTTTTGAAGCGTAGTGTTTTATTGTGTTGTATGCTTACATCGAAAATTAGTATGTGGGAATCTTAATGACAAAATCCTTATTTAATTTGTTTATGGTTCTCTAACTTGAAACATAATAGATTTTCTGGTGCGCCGACATGCATTTCTAATTTATTAAATTTTGGTTTGACTTTCTTCTATAATGGGGAGCATTAAATCGCTTCACTATTTTGTCTGGCAAAGTATGATTATATTAGAAGTTTAAAGATCCTGTTTTTATAACTGATACTTGGTTTGCATGTATGTCTCCTGTCTGGCAAAGTATGATTATATTAGAAGTTTAAAGATCCTGTTTTTATAACTGATACTTGGTTTGCATGTATGTCTCCGTGATGTAATGGATCTTTTTGTCTATTAGTTAAACGATGGTCTGTTGGATGCTTAGTGATGTTTGCTTGATATTATGGATTTGTTATACTTTTGGTTTTTTGAGCATGTTTGTTTGGTTCTTTTGTTTATTGTTTTGATTTGGTTTTGCATTACGATTATTAACATGAAAACCAATTCTTGGTAAATATGTGGTAGTCATATACAAATTGAAGGAAAACAATCTTTTTGAACACATTTTGCAATTCATGTACACACCAACTTCAATAAAAACTTCATCTTAAATGGCATCTTATAAAGTTCAATAGGTTCTACACATGCTTTTCATATTGGCATTCCTGTTTAGTAGCAAGTTTTGCACCGGGAGCTATGCTCACATAAGTTGGCTATATGTTATTAGGAGTACGTAGTTAAGTATATAAAAAGTTTGCGTATCTATAGCCAAGATATTTTAAGGTTATTGGGATAAATTCAAAATTTAATTTTTTGTCTACAACAGAGATCATTATTTCTTTTCCCAAATACACACTGAATGCAAACATTTGATTCCAAACATAAAATGTTTGGAAAATGAGAACAGAGAACACTTACCAAAGCCTCGGCCCGGGTTCTTATTGCACATTTCACAATATCATACGTCTTACTGGAACATATGCAGCAACACATTACATTATAAGCATCCCACTTTATTTTTTTAACTCTAAGAACCATAAATGACACCTGCATTTCTACCATGTAAAGATTTTATAATGCTCACCGACTACTTGCACGTGTTGTTTTTGTTTGATTTGGCCATCATATAATGAATTTCTTTCATAAAGCATACTTCTAAAACACATTGGCTTTAAATTTGGACAGGACAAAGTATTTACTTGCAACGCCGCAACTACAACCACAGAGATTGTCGCATATAAAGAATGGTACTACAACGCATGCCCAATGTGCACACAAACAATATTTGAAAGCAGTCAGCAATGGGCATGCTCATCATATGGTAGATACTAGATACGATGAACCGAGGTGAATGTATGTTCTACGACTTTAGCGCTTTACCTAAACAGAACAATACCCTAACCAACTAAAAAATAGGTATCAGATACACAGCCTTTGATAATGCCGTCTAAATCTTAGTTGGAGTGCCATGCTTAGATTTGTTCATACAAGAAGCATACAAAGATGCAACAACAATAGTGTCACAATTAGAAGCAGTCAAGGGGAAAACAATATTGCTCCATGTACAACCTCAAAAAGATATACGCTTAGGCGGCTTACACTACACAGTAAAGAAAATCAATGAACCTTATTTGGAGACAAAGCACCCGTTATTCTGAGTAAAGTTCAAGCACCCCACAAACACAACAACCCACTACGCCAAAACTCAGCTCACTGTAAACGAATAGTGTACATTGTACACTCCAACACGTAAATCTTAAATATTAAAACAGAAAGTAATTACAGTCTAATCCGGATTACTTACTTTCTCCTGATGAATTTGGTAATTCAATTTAAGGTTTCTTTAATTCTTTTAGTTTCTTGGTACATCCATATTGAAAATATTTTGGATTTTATTTCTCCGAAGCTAGAATTTCCTTGAATGTATGAAAGATTAGACTTCCCTAAAACACCCATCTTTTAAGGATTGGTTTGCTATGGCTTCTTTTAGTTTCTTGGTACAATTTAAGGTTTTTTTTATTAAGTGGCTTGATCAACGATAACAGCCAATAACGACATTTTATTACGTGGCTCGATGAAAGATAATCAACGTAACAAAAGACAAAACCCCCTTTCGCGAAACGCGCGAACTGAAATTCCACTAGTTTGTTAATAAAAAAAAAGTTATTTTCACATCTTTTATTTGCTTTGTGAACGTTTTTTTCTAACATCTCGCCTACAGCATCATAAATGCTTGTTTACAATAAAATATGATATTATTCATAAATAATACAACAATATAAATTAATATAAATAGTTTACATAAAAAAACAAAATACTTCAATTTTTATTCCACGTTTCCCCAATCATGATATCCTCAGTTTCCCCCACGAAAAATTATTTAAATCATCAAAAATTTAGAGCGTGAAGAAAGTAAGGTAGACAAAAAAATCTTCTTTTTCCACTCAATCAAAAATCTTTCGATTCTCAAAGGAGATTAAAAGAAATCTTACTTTTAAATATGTTAATTGATTATATGTATTGATCAATAAATTCAGGCCACAGTGATAGAATTTGCTCTTTGTGAATTTTTATTTGTTCGTGTATGCAAATAAATTATGAATACAATCCAATACTTCTACACAAAATCTTAACTAAATTATACGTGATAATCAATAAATTCAGGCCACACATGTGGAATTTGCTACTTGTAAATTTTTATTTACTCGTGTATGTAAATAAACTGTGAATAAGATCCAAGTAATAAAAGCCCAAGTAGTAGAGTTCCGAATATTCTTCTTATTGCTTTTACTGAACTCAATTCTTGTACCAACCATTATATATCATATTACAATCAAAATATGGTCAAAAAGAAAAAATCTTGATGATTCGGAACTTGGTTGGTTCAGCGATAGTTGTAATCGATGGGCTAAATCCCCGAACTCCCCATTGCCCAGCTCACGACTCTAACAGAAAGAAAGGTAAGGACGTAAGGTCTCTGCTCTATTACCCAACTATATTTGAAAATGAATTGATTATCCATAAAAAAAAAGTTACAAAAGTCCCTTAATTAAAAAAGTAAGAAACTAATATAAAACTAACATGGTTTCAGTTTTTCTCATAATATCCTTATATAATTTTGTACACAACGTATTTTCTTCTGTCTCACAAAAGTTTCTCAACAAATTTTTTTATATAGAATACCAACATAATTTATGTTTTCCTTACAAAAATACATTAACAATATATTACACATTAAAGTTTCTTCACAAGTTAAAATTAGAAAAAAATAAAATGAATTTTTTTATCTTTTTTTCTTTGTGATCACTTTGTTCTTAGTTAAACTTTTGGGAGCACGAGCATGGTTCATTCAACTTACAAGAGCTCGAGCTTAAGCATGGTTAATTGCGAACATTTTTTCTAAAACTATTTCGAGTTAGAGCCTTGAAATTAGAGCTCCACATAAGTTAAATGATCCAAACTTGAGCTCTCATTGGTTAAACAAGTCAGACAGGGAAAATAATACACGCAAAAGAAAATGAGCGATCTAAATAGAAAGTTGTTTTAATTATTTTTCAAATTTTTGCTTGAATTTAACAAGTGAAATGACTTAATGTGTACATCATTGTTGTGGGATTTTTGTGTGAAAAAAACAAAAATCATGTTGGTTTTTATATGCAAAAATTGTTGAGTGATTTTTAAAAGAAAAAAATTAAAAGTATATTGTTTTTTAGATGCAAATATTAGGGACTTTGTGAGGAAAAAATAAAAGTATTTTAGTTTTTTATTGTATTCCCCCTAGAAAAATAACATATTTGTATTTGTAACTTATTTCCCTAATTTTGTTTTATTAGCATTAGCTTATAAATTGTAAATTTTGCCCGAGCTTCGTCGCTAGATTCTCATTTATATCGGTAACAACTATGTCGGGGTGTGAACAAAAGCAAAAAATAAACGTTTGCAAAACTGACTATCATTACTTGTGATTAAAGAACTTTTTAGCAAACAGTATAATTCAGTTCAATAAAATGAAGCTACTGCAACTCGTGTAATATGTTACATTAGACTTTAAAAAAGTTGCATTAGGTCTTACAAAGATTGTATTAGCCTAAGGCAATTTTTTTACCGAAGACTGCATTAGGTGAAGTTGTATTAGATCTAAAGAAACTTTTCTATTGGATAGTGCAATATTTTTGTAGCAAATGCAACCTTTATATAAGCTAATGTAACTTTTTTTAAAAAGTTGCTTCAAAACGATTGGTGATACTGTAGAACCAAAACAATGATATGGAAACGAAGGTGGGTCTATGGAGGAAACATTGCGATGGCAACAAAGTAGTCGATGGCGGTGCCGCACCTGGTGATAGTGTTGGTGGTGGCAGTAGGGTGATCTCTCCCTCCTCTCTCTGGATTCCTCTGACCCTCTCTTTTAGTTTTTTTTAACACAAACAATGGTTTTTAGTCACTTATACAAAACTTTAACAACGCCTTAACCAACTTGTATCTTGATGTAACCATTGTTTGTAATTTTTGTTCATCCACAATTTTTTTTTCAAATAAATTAATAATAGTAATAGTACATAACAATATTAATAATTGTTAACAGTAATGTATATATAAATATTAAAGAGAATTACGTATATCCCCCTCTCAATCATTTAATTATAAATGTCATCGAAAAACTCTTACATAATTTCCTCGTGGAAGGATGCCCCTAAAGATGGACGGTGGACCTCCTTAGCTAAAACAAATTACAAGTGATGTTATGGTCCCAACCTTTCAAGTTCTTCTCATCTTGGCTTTCTTGTGAAGGTTTTGAGGACGTAGTTAAATCTGCTTTGGAAATCCCAGTCAATTATGGCCGCCTTGCCATGAAACTAAAAAATGTTAAAAATGCTATGAAGTCATGGAATAATTCCAAAAATGTTCTGCCAACGATAATCTCTGAAGCCCAATCTGCGTTCATTCCTAATAGAAGTATTCTTTAAGGGCCGTAAGTGGTGAATGAGTTAATATCATGGTTCAAAAGAACTACATCGCCTGGTTTCCTATTTAAGATTGACCTAAACAAAGCTTTTGATTCTGTTTCTTGGCACTTCATTGATTCAATTCTCGGGTTCATGAAATTCCCGCCTCGTTGGAGGTCCTGGATCCGGGGAATTCCCGGGTCTTCAAAGGCTTCGGTCTTAATTAATGGTTCTCCCTCAAGAGAATTTCATTGCTCTAAATGGAATGGAGGCATTCAATTGGATGATGAACAAAGCGTGTGCGATTGGGATTTTTAGAGGCATCAAATTATCAGACAATGGGCTGCTTATACCTCACTTTTTATTTGCTGATGATATATTGGTTCTTGGAGAATGGTCTTCCCTAACCTTCTGAATTTGCTTACAATATTGAGATGCTTTTGTCCTGTGTATGGCCTCGAGATCAATGCTAAATAATGTTGCCTTCTGGGCCTAAACGTTCCTACTATAGAATCTTCCCGCAACCTGCATTTTTCTTCTTTTATTCCCACCATGTCCACCGAGGGTAACATTGAATCATCCACCATCAACATCCTTCCACTCAAAACTCAATCCCTCACCGTTGTTCACTTTCCTCCTTCCCTAAAGCTGACACCCACAAACTATTTGAGCTGGAAAACTCATATTGAAGCCCTTCTTCATGGCTTAGATCTCTATAAATTCATCGATGGTACAAACCCTGCACCGAAACCCATAGTCACTGCCGATGGTTCAACTCCTCACGCTGACTACCCAGCATGGTTCCGTCAAGACAGATTGCTATTTGGTGCCCTCATTGGCAGCCTTTCCCCTCCTATTGTTCCCCTTATTACCAACGCTTCTTCTTCTTTTGATGCCTGGACCATCCTGTCCAATACCTATGCCAACCCGTCTCGTGGACACATAAAACAACTTCAACACCATCTCAAACAGTCGGTTAAGGCCCCTGACTAAACCATTACAGATTACATACAATCCATCAAAACTATTGTTGATGAGCTCGGTATCTTGGGTAAGAAGATGGATACTGAAGACATTACTGATGCTATTTTGCATGGTCTCGATTCTCATTCGTACAAATCTGTTATTGATGCCGTACATGCTCGAGACAAACCCATCTCTTTTCCCGAACTTCATGAAAAACTCATCAACCATGAACTATCTTTAGTTCAACATCCTCTACCGTCACCAATATTCATCAACCTGCCACTGCCTTTGCATATTCATCAGCCCAACCTGCTGCATCTAGTCGCGCCTTTTCTTGGTAAATGTCAGTTTTTTTTGCCAAAGGTCACTCCCTCACCTCTTGTTACCTTTTCAAACACAAGTACCCCCATGTTTCCCTCCCTTCACTACCCAAACCCAACAACAGTAAACCACTGGCTCATGTTATGACTACCAACACCACTTCAACCCTGGCTTGGTTATTTGATAGTGGCGCCTCTTACCACATCACAAATGATCTCAATGCCTTATCCTTACATGCACCTTATGATGGTACCGATGAACTTGTCATCGGCGATGGTTCGTCCCTAATCATGTTATGACTACCAACACCACTTCAACCCTGGCTTGGTTATTGATAGTGGCGCCTCTTACACATCACAAATGATCTCAATGCCTTATCCTTACATGCACCTATGATGGTACCGATGGAACTTGTCATCGGCGATGGTTCGTCCCTAACTATCACTCTGTTGGTTCTTTAGTTATCCAATTTTCTAATACTTTACTCACTCTCACAATGTCTTTGTGTTCCTTCCATCTCTAAGAACATATATCTACTCTAGATTATTCATGATAATCATATACTAATTCAATTTATTTCTTCTTATATTCTTCTCAAGGACTTTTGCTCAAACCAACTCCTACTCCGGGGACAAGCTAGTCGTGGACATATATGAACTTCGTTCTAATTACCACCTCATGCTTTCCACATGCACTCAAATAAGCTCCCTTTTGGCACCATCATCTTGGACACCCGCATCCTCAAGTCACACAATTTTTAGCTTCAATTATTCTACTCTTATAGTTATGAATAATCATTGTAATTCTTGTTGCATTAATAAAAGTCATAAGCTTTCTTTTATGCTTTCTACTATTACTACTAATTCACCATTGCAATTAATATTTTTCGATGTTTGGTCGTCTCCCTTACATCTTTTGATGGGTTTAAATTTACATAATATTGTATATCATTTAAAAAAATATATTTGGCTTTACCATTAAAACACAATTCGATTCTCTTACCACCTTTTGTTTTCAACGCCTCGTAGAAAACAATTTTCAAACCTAGATCAAACAATTATTCTCCGACAACGGAGGAGAATACATTAAACTTGCATCTCATCTTGCTTCTTGTGGCATCACACATCTTACCTCCCCCCCTCACACACCCGAACATAATGGTTATGCCGAAAGACGCCATCGTCATATCATTGAGATGGGTCTTACCTTACTTTCTCATGCCAACATGCCTTTAAAATTTGGGCCTTTTTCCTTTACTACTACCACTTATCTTATCAATCGTTTACCCACTACCACCCTCCAAAAAGACTCCATATTTTCGACTCTTCCATACCCTTCCTAACTATCAAAACCTTCGAAGTTTTGGCTGTCTAGCTTACCCTTGGCTTCATCCTTACTCCAACCACAAACTTCAATCCCGTTCCAAACCATGCTTCTTCGTAAGTTACTCATCCTCTCAAAGTGCATATTACCTTCTTGATCCCCTCACAAACAAAATCTACACATCTCGTCATGTCCATTTTGTTGAAACCACCTTCCCTTATTCCTCTTTGACTAAAACAATTCCACCACCATCCCCTAATCCTGACACCTGGCTTAATATTACCCTCATTCCCAAACCCACCGCCCCTACCCCATCCACTATTACTCCCCAACCTAATCCTCCACCTTCTCCTTGTCCTCTAAATTCTTCTCCACCAACCACTCCTCCCACTGCCCACCAAAATGTCTCGGTTTCCTTTTCTACCAAACCTACACGAGCATTGAAACCCAATCCAAAATATCACAACAATGACTTTGTCCTATATCAATCTATCTCCCAGTCATTCCCTGAACCTACTACCATCACACAAGCCCTAAAAAATCCTCAATGGCAAAAAGCCATGCAAGATGAACACAACGCACTAATTCGAAATCACACTTGGTCTCTTATTCCACCCGACTCCGCTCCTAATTTAGTTGGTTGAAAATGGGTCTATCGTACTAAATTTAAACCCGACGGCTCTGTTGATCGTTTGAAAGCCCCACTCGTTGCAAAAGGTTTTCATCAAAGACCCGACCTTGATTACGTTGAAACTTTTAGTTCCATTGTCAAACCCGCTTCTCTCTGACTCATTCTCTCCTTAGCTGCCTCTCAGAATTGATGTCTTTGTCAACTTGACATCAATAACGCTTTTCTCCAAGGCACACTCACGGAATCGGTATACATGTCTCAACCCCCAGGTTTCATTGATCCCTCCTTTCCCAATCATGTTTGTAAATTACATAAGGTTATCTATGGTCTTCGTCAAGCGTCTCGTGCTTGGTATGACGAACTAAAAAAATTTCTCTTATCGGCTCATTTCAAACCCACTATTTCTGATCCTTCCATTTTTGTTTCTCGCTTCGTCAACTCTCCTATCTATGTTCTAGTGTACGTTGATGATATCATCATCACCGGCCCTCATTCTTCCCATGTCAACACTTTCATCACCACTTTAGCCAATCGATTCTCCCTTAAGGATCTTGGAAACCTCTCCTATTTCCTTGGAGTAGATGTCCTTCCTCATCCCAATGGTTTATTCCTTTCTCAAATCAATACATTCGACCTCCTAACTAAGGCCAACATGAGTGATAGTAAACCGACATCCACCCCTATAACATCTTCGGCCCTTCTCTCAACCGATGGTACCCCTCTCCCAAACCCAACTTCCTATCGTTCATTTGTTGGTGCTTTGCAACACTTATCACTAACTAGTCCAAATGTTGCTTTTGCTGTGAATAAGCTCTCACAATTCATGCACTTATTCATCGCAATTCTCCTCTACACCTACATGCTTGACCGATGCTGATTGGGCGGGTGACAAACAAACTTATCGAAGCACCACCTATACATGTCTATCTTGGTTCAATCTGATTGCATAGACCTCTAAACGACAACCTACATTGGCCCGCTCCTCCACAGAGGCTGAATTTCGTGGTTGTCGCGTCAACTACCACCGAAGCCTAATGGATTATGTCTCTACTCTCTGAATTGGATATAAATCCTTGGTGGACACCGGCTATCTACTATGACATCTAGTGCTACCCACTATTCCGCCAACTTAGTTTTTTCACTCAAGAATGAAACATTGGCTCTTGATTCCATTTTTTCGTGAAAAGGTTCAGGCTGGGACTATTCGTGTTACTCCATCAAAGGCGATGATCAATTAGCGGATGCTCTAACTAAACCGTTGCTTAAACAACGCTATCACATGCTTTTATCCAAGATCGGCCTTCTCTCTCGAACGTCCATCTTGTTGGGGGAATATCAACACATAACCCGGTCAGGGGTTATGCGAACTTTACTTTTGATAATTTATATAATTTTGTATTATGTATTCTAATTTGTAATTTGAATTTGGTAGAACTAGTCTTTCTCATTTGTTGTAACTAATCCTACATTCAATGAAACCTCCATGTATATGTATTACATCATCAATAATGAAAACTTACTTTTGGTTGATATTCTCATACTATACCTATCTGGGGTTCACCATTGGGGATAATATGAACCTAACAAAGAATTGGAGGTCGACAATTGAAACGTTTGAATCTAGATTGTCCTCTTGGAAAGCCAAACACCTATTTATCGCAGGCCGTCTTGTCTTGATCAAGTCTGTTCTTGAAAGTCTTCCTGCATACTTTTTTTCATATTTAAGGCTCTGGACAAGGTAATAAAAACTTGAGAGTATTAGAAGAAGATTATGATGGGGGCAGGGATAGTAGCAACTCCAAGTTCCATGGGTCAGTTGGGAGAAGGAATGCGATAAAAAAGCCAATGGCGGACTGGGTATCGGCTCGTTAAAAGATCTTAATCTAGTTTACTCTCTAAATGGTGGTGGCACTTTAAAACAGAGGCATCTCCCCTATGGAAGCAAGTTATTTCTTGTTTACACCAATCCCCAGGGAATCCACATTCATTTTGGGAAAAGTTATTGGTAGGGGTCAGGGTTCTGGAACAACATTGTAAAGAATCAGAAAGAAAGCCTTTGTCTCTTAAGAACATTGCTCTAGAACAGCTCATATGTTGGTCTAATGTAGAGATGGGTTTGGCAAGGGAAAAGTTCTGGCCAATTTTCTGTAAAGTCGCTTCGCATTTTATTATGTCAACCTACGAATCAGTCAACCTCCTTCATCTTTGAGTGGAGTCCTTGGGTACCTGCTAAGGCGAATATTTTAGTTTAGAAAGCGAACTTGATAGAATTCCAACGCGAAACAGTAGATCAGTTGTTCATTTCGTGCTACTATGCATCGATGGTCTGGGCTCACAACTTTTCTTGGTGCAAAGTACCTCTAATATGCACCTTTTACATCAAGGACCTGTTGTCTATCCATAAAGCTTTGAATTCTGCAATAGGGGATGTCATTTACGCAATTATTATAGCTACCTTTTGGAACATTTGGAGGATGAGAAATGGTGTAGTTTTCGATAATTAATCCCCTTAGTGAAAAGGTTGTTGGAAGACATCAAGAGTACAGGATTTCTCTGGTTGAAAAGTAGAGCAAAGATCGCTAACTTGGATTGGGATAATCGGAAAAGTTTTGATTTCAATGTCTATGTGTTGTATGTATGTTAAATTATGCTGCAATGGGTTTCTACAGTCATGTGTATGTACTGTTTTTGTATGTTTAGCAACTTGCTAGCATAACCTCTTTAATGGAGTTTTGCTTTCAAAAAGAATTACAAATAAAAAAATATTTACTCTCTCTTATTTAATACCCCGGTGACCAATCACCATTAACCTTTTTAACTTCTTTCTATAGTTTATATATCTTTTAGTTTAAGCAATTAACAAATGCAAATTTGGTTTAATGGTTGAGAACGTTTAATTTTTTTTGAAAGACAAATGTACGACCCTGCTTCGGAGGATAAGTGTTATCTTAATCGGGCTCACCTATCCGTATCCTAGCCGGGACCGCACCCCTAATATGGTTAGGGCCCCAATTTTATGTTTTTATATATCAGACGTAGAGGTGGGCATAAAAACCGGGGTACAAACCCGACGCGGACTTGGGTACGGGTTGTACCCGAATAAAGAAGACCCTATTTGGACCCGAAAAAAACCCATAGGGTTGTAACCAGATATATACTTAGGGATTTTAATAGAACCCGACCAGAACCCGGTTGTACCCCAAGTAAAAAAAATAGCCGTTTGTTACAAATTTTTTTAACGTTTTTTTTTGGAATTTTTGCCCCATGATTTAGTATAAATAGGTGTGGGTTGTTATGGTTGAGTACCCAAGTCCCAAATGCAAAAACATACACAAAAAACACAAAAAATACTATCGTTTTACACTTTCACTCTCTCGTTTTACACTTTCACTCTCTTGAATCTTGATATGCCTCACTCACAATCTTCCGTTGCTCAAGTCTTGTCCAACGCTCCAACCGTCGTTCATGTTCTTGCAGACAATCGTAACATGGATGTTTGGTGCAATTGGGATATAGTTAAGTTCAGTGATGGGTATGTAAAGGCTCGTTGCATGTTTTTCTATAGCTCTGCTTGCTAAAGATTTGAACACGACTTTAAACAAACACATCCGCAATAAATTTTGTAAGTCGTTGAAAAGTAATCCGGATTCGCAACAATGGGTAGAGACGTGGAATCTTTAATTACGCTGTTAATACGGTTCGAGATCGAATGGCGAAGTTTGTGATTCAAGAAGCTTTTCATTTTAGTCACTTCGACAATACTCGGTGACCAACTTGATTCTAGAGACGCTTCAACCTCGTTACACCCACGTAAATCGTACTACACTTAGATGTTATTGTTTAAAATTATGAAAAAAAAATAATTTATTGTATTATTTAAAAATTTAAATACTAGTGTAAACTTAACTAGTGACATTTGGTTGGCTCCACACGGTTTACCCGAATCGTACCTTTACGTCAACGCTCATGGGGTGGATCCAATTCATAACAAATGATGAAATGTATGATTGCATTTGATTTTTTTCGTATCCCCACACCGAAAAATTTTTGTTTTACTTTTTGAATAATATAATAACTACTTTTAATTTACAAAATAATTTTTTTTTCAATTGCATTTGATAACGCCTTTAACAACACAACCGCGCTTAAAAATTTAAAATTAAAATATCTCCCGATTGCTAACGGCGTTTTTTTCCATACTCTTTGTGTTGCACGTATTATTAATTTAGTGGTGCAAAACAGGCTACCCGTGGAATTTGTTGATAACTTCATTAAAGCTTTTCGATTTATGTTCCATGACGTTTTTTTAAAAAAATAGAAAAAGATATCAAGCTTATAAACAACTTTGTAAGAATACATAATCTATATTTTTAGTTCATAATTGGGATGTACCTACTCAGGTGGAATTCGACTTGTCACATGTTCGATTGTGCTTTAAAACAAAAAGACTTTGAATGATTTTCATAGTAGTCTTTCGGATAATGGTGTAGCCGACCCATTTCCGGATGCGGGTTCGAACAATATTTAACGTGTATCCGATTTTCTTGACGTGTTTAAAAACTCAACTGCAAAATTATTAGGATTTTATTATCTCACTAGTTATTCAGTGCTTCAAAAATTATATTTTATGGTTTTGAATTTTGAAAATTTTAAAAATAAAAATCATATGTTTAAGCAAATGATAGAACCAATGAAAGAACAGTTTAAAAAATATTTTAAGGTGTTACCACCCCGTTTTCACTTGTGACGCTGCTTTAAAACCGTTTTTTAAATGTTGCGGGAGTTGAATGTTTGATAGATGAGATTAATGACAATTGGATATGCATGACGAAAACCCCAATTTTTCAACCGAGTCAAAAGAAAATTTTAATAAAAATTTGAAAACAATTTATAATTTTTATTTAAATAGATCTGAGACTTAAGGTAAACATAACCACGCTAAGAAAATCGACCTTAAGTGCTAGTACCTCGGTTAAAGACCCGGTTTTGACTATGTTAAATGTTGTTTGGGATGTGATGGCTAAATGACAAATAGGTAACACCCCAACAAGCGAGCTCGGTAGTATAATGGAACAGATTTTATTTCCACTATTACTACCGAAGATTATCGTGCATTCGATATTTTAGCTTAGTGAAAAGGAAATGAATCCTAATTTTCAATTCTTTCCGTTATGACTCGTGATTTACTAAGTGGTCCAAGCTTATACGGTAGCTTCAGAATCTGTTTTTTTTTCTTAGTGGCAAGATAATATCATTACGGAGAACAAGACTAACTCTAGAATCGGTGGAGATGTGCATTTGTTTAAAGGATCACTTAGGCGCGATGGATCGTATACAAGACCAAACAAGACTCGAAGACGAAATTGCACTCGAAGCTAAAGTACACGATTAAGAGGTAGTAAAAGGAGTATCTTCTAGCATATCCGAAGAATAATTAGCATTTTATAAAGCCTCTCGTAGAAAATAAACATTAAACGCTAACTTAAATAAAAGTTTTATATTATGTTTTATGATTCATTTATGTATTTTTATAATGAATGATGAATTTGATGTTTATTTAATATTGTTACAAAAATACATGACGATGATCCGACATTTATTCATAAATAATAAATAATAATAATAATATAATAATAATAATAATAATAATAATAATAATAATAATAATAATAATAATAATAATATAATAATATAAATTACTATTTTGGCCCTGGGTTAGGGTCATTTAACCGTACCACCCAAAAAAAATTTTTGACATATCACCCTAAGGTTGTTGTTTTTTAATGTTTTGGCCACTGACACTAACTCTGTTAACTTTATTCTGTTAACTATAAGGGTATTATGGTTATTTTACACCTTAAGACTGTTTATGGAAAATTTAAATTTTTAGGATTATTTAGTACATTTAGAAACTAACATCCACCAACACACCACCACCTAAACCAACCCTACCCACCACCTAAAACAACCACCACATCAGCATACTACAGATCTACATCTTTATTGTTAAGGGATTGGCACCGCCACCACATCCGCAACCATGATACCCCCACCTCCACTCGCGAAAACACCAAATTCGACCGCTTGGATGCCATCTCCTCCGCCCTTTTTATTAGTTATGGGGATTTGGCACCGCACCACTCCCACCGCCGGAAACCCCTTCGTGACTCCATGAGGTTCGATTGGTGCAGGACCGTTAAAAAGGGACTTTGCACTTAGTTAACACACTTAGGAGGATCTTTAGGATCACTTAACAATTCAAATGGGGAACTTAGAACTTTAAACAGATTAGCAGGACCGTTAAAAGGGACTTTGCACTTAGTTAACACACTTAGGAGGATCTTTAGGATCACTTAACAATTCAAATGGGGAACTTAGAACTTTAAACAGATGATACAATGCACAACACAAGTAAAGTAAGAGCAAGAACACAAGAAATAATTTTCAAGGAAGTAGTATATTGCTTCTTAGGTTCTATATAGTGTTTGCACTGATATTTGAAATACAAGAACCTTTGACTCTTTATACTAAACCTACAACCGTCAATATGCAAAAAGACAGTTGGATGTGACTAATCTAGACAACAAGATCAGCCTAAAGTCAAAAGGCAGATTGCCTTTTGACTAGTGACTATGACAGGCCATAGCTCACTGACTTTCCTATTACAAAAGCCAAAAAGGAAACAAATACAAAACTTGCAGACAAAGACCTTATCTACTTTATCATAAAGCATGGAAGTTTCACCAACTTATGATAGTTGGTGAACCACCAGAGCATGCAGCGGACAGGAGTTGCTTTATGATAAAGTTGACAGAAAAAGTGTCTTTCTCTCTCTTCTAAAGTAATCAGTCTTATCTTAATTCAGCTTCGGAAGACTTTGTCTTGAGAGCTTCGGAAGACTTCATCTTTAACCTTCGGAAGAGTTGAGTCTTTGCTTCAAGACTTGACACTTAGTGTAAGTTTCCTCAGTAGTTTCTTCTGAACATTTGGCTTCGAAGACTTACACTTAGTGTATTTTCCTCAGTAGTTTCTTCTGAACATTGGCTTCAGAAGATTTTACACTTAGCATTTTACTTGAGTGTGTAAAACTTCCGAAGCTAGTTCTTCTTTGTTCCTTAGTGCATGTTGGAAGACTTGGTTGTTTTGTATCCTTTGGTTGCATCAGCCTCATAACCTCAGAGGTTCCTACAAACTCCCCCTAGGCTGATGCTACCAAAAAGAGAGGTCTTCAGACTGGGATAGTCCATATAGAATCTTCAGAATTCCTTTCTTCATTAGCATCAGGATTCTTCAGACCCATGAAGTACCTTCTCATGTCATAGAGATCATGCAGAGGGAGTTCAAGCATGTCACTAGTGAAGTAGACATGTTGTTCTCCCTGATCTCTAGTGACATACCATCTATCAGGATCTTCAGCAAATGTCCATGATAGAATTGGTCTTCCAACAGAGAGAGGCTCTACTATGATAGGAGTTGGTTGAGAGCCTCTTCATGCACTTCCTCAGGATGTTCTGACTCATCCTGAGTTTGGGAGGTGGATGCCTTTCTTCTTTTCTTCTTCTTAGAGGATCTTCTTTTGGCCATCCTCTTTTTCCTCCCAGATGATTTTAACTGAGAGGGTTGGTCTTCAGTACCAGTTCTTCAGTGGATTCCCTCTCAGTTGGGATCTCCTCTCTCCCAGGTTCAGAAGGAGAGGGAGGAGAACCCTGCTGTGGATCAGAAGATGAAGTTGGCTGTTGTGTAGCTTCAGGTGCAGGTTGTGTTGTCTCTGTAGGTTCAACCTTTACCTCAACTTCAGGTTGAGCTTGTTTTGATGGTGAGTGGAGATCCACAAGCTCTCCCCTTTTAATCTTCTGCTTGATCACCCTTATGTGCTCATCCATTGTGGACAGAGACATGGGACCAAGCCTCTTTCCGGAGAACCCATACAGCTTCAAGAAGCTCATCATCTTCTGCCTATCTGCAGACTTTTTCTGACTTTTCTTGATGATGGCTCTTGACTTGGCAGCTTCTTCCCTTCCCTTTTCTAGCAGCTTGCCTATTTCTTTTGGCTTGCTCTTCCAGCTGCTTGTTGTATTCAAACAGTATGTAATCATATGGCAAGGGAAGAAGTGCATGTGCCTGGTAGAGGCCTGTGGCTCTCAGGTAGTTGATCATCTTTGTCTTTTCTTCTTCATTAACTACCTGAGGTTGATCAGCAGCCACAGCCTCTGACTCAGGGCTTTCTTGAACTGGGGAGAGGACAGGAATTTCTTGTATATTCTTTTTCTTCTATTTCCTCTTTATGCTTGAGGGTCAAGGCTGCATCCTCAGCTTCCTTCCTCTCCTTTAACAACTCAGTGTCAGCCAGTTCATTTAATTCCTCTAGGGAGAGAGATGAGTTCATCTATGTTGTAGTTCCTGGTCCCTAGATAATTAAGTCTGCTGCCCTTAACTCATCTTCTTGAGTGTTTGGAACATAGGTAGTAGAATTGCAGCTTACATGAATCCTGGGGAACCACTTGAACCTCTCCCCTCAGCTTCCTCTTCCTCTCTCTTTTCTCTTCTTCAATCTCCTCAGCAGTTAGTTTTCTTTTGCCTTTGTCAAGTACTGATCTTGATGACTCAGGTTGAGGAAGCTTTGGCCTTCATGCTGGATTCAGCAGTCAAGCTCTGGTTCACAGTCTCAACCTCTGGGCCTTCAGTCAGGCTTTCCCTTTGAAGCTAATCTTAGGTCCACCTCAACATCCAGTTGACTAAGGCTTCAACTGCCAGCCTCTGTCTATATAGTTTTGATCTCCTTTTGAATTCTTCTAGCACCTAATCTTGAATTCTACTGGATAGTCTAGCAGCTTGTCTGTTGTTGCTTGGGTTGACAAGTGCCAGATCTACCAGATTTATACCCTCATAGAAACTCAGGTTTGAAATGTTTAAAATTTCTAGTTGACCTTGAGCTCTAGAGAGTACAAGAGCTTTTCTTTAACTGTCATACCCCCAACCCCAGATTCGGTTCTTAAAATGGGCAGACATTGCTCTTGGTATTCCCTCCTCAAACAGTTGTTGTATTAACAAATGTAGATCACTGTCTAGAGGAGGTTACTGAGTATGGACAACTGCAAGAGAGGATGGTGAGTCCTTATGTCCATACTCTGAGAGGACTCCCAGTTCTGTGATTGTTAAGATTTTCTCCCCCTTTTTGGTAGCATCACCCTCTTGCATAGGTGAGCTGGGAGATTGATCCATGACATCCACAGGTTCTTATGGACCTGGATGAGTTGATCTCATTGGTCTTTCAGCTAGCTTACCCTTAAGATCGGTGATCTCAGGTTGCTGGTCATTGACCATTTTCTGCAAGATAGTCACCTGAGATTCCAGGTGAGCTATCTTGGACACAAAGTAGGTGCACATGTTTGAGTTTGTGCACCTTTTGTTGAAGACTCCCCTCATCTTCAGATGAAAATCATAGGGGATGAGAGGATTGGACCTGAGTCTTCTCCCTCATCACCAACATAGGTTTTCTTGGCTGCTGGATTTCCCCTGCTCTATTTCCAAGAGCTGGGTTGCCGTGGTTGAGGTCTTAGAGATGTATCACTGCCAACAGTGAAAGCCTCTGTCACATGGATCTCCTGGACAATCTGAAGGAGATCCACCTCAGTTTGTGGTGTCTGATGTGGGCTAGAAGTGGGTGAGGTAGGAGTACTCATCTCTCCCTTGAGTGTGGGTGGAGAGGAGAGATTCATGGTACTCACTGAAACCCAAATCTTCATCAGAGTAAAAGTCAAGGCTGGGCATGGGTTGATTAAGATCAAGAGGCTGGGGATGGTAGTTTTTCCCCTGAAGGTTGATCACCAGAGTGTTGAGACTCAGAGTGATGGCTTAAGGCTATTTGAGGAGGTGTGAGCTCATCAGGCTGAGCTTGAGGAACCTCAGCATTTATTGTGTCAAGAATGGGAGTGGTTTGCTCTTCAGGGGAAGTGGAGCTCTGTGTCCACTTCCTCCTGTGTGGGTTGTGATATGGGGGCCTGCATATGCTCAATAGCAGGTGCAGGGTTCGTTTGGATTTTCTTTGGTAAGTGAGTAATGGTAGCCTTAATGGTGGTTGAGAGAGAGGGTGTTGGTTCATCACTAGCTGTGCTGGTAGGATGTCACCCTAAGCAATGAGCTCAAACATTTTTGGGACAAGGGTTGTTTCTACCCCTGAGAACCCAATAGTTTGGCTTTTTCAATATTTTGAAAATGCCAGGCCTCATATGTGCAAGGTTAAGAACATTACCTGCTCCCCTCAACTGTGGTCCCATTTCACAGTTGAGAATGTGTTGAACATACCGGGGAAACATGTAATATTCTAGGGAGTCCAAATTTGCAAGTAATTTGTGAAAACAAACTGAGAATACTTGAATTTGACCCCTTGAACCATCCCATAGACAATGAAG
Source organism: Flaveria sonorensis (assembly GCA_025506505.1). Lineage (NCBI taxonomy): Eukaryota > Viridiplantae > Streptophyta > Magnoliopsida > Asterales > Asteraceae > Flaveria > Flaveria sonorensis. Next base: position 36,532,612 of record CM046431.1, on the reverse strand, counting down.
GAGAGGTCTTCAGGAATCTGGTCCCATCCTCCATGTTTGTTAGACAAGCTGTGGATGACAACATGGAGGAGGTACTTCCATTGGTATGAGACCTTCCCCTTCCTGAAGGTCTTGACTGTGAAGTCACCTTCATATCCCATCTGCTCAAAGAAATGGTTGACAGTAGCTTTTAGGAAGGTCATTTCACCTTCTTCATCATCCAGCTAAAGATGGGTGTTGATGATGGCTGGAGTGATGAACAGTGTCCTCCCTTGCACTATGGCAGGCAGTGCCTTCTCCCCGTCCAAAGTGACCTCTTGACAGGTCCGCCAGAACTCAAACAATTGATCCTCATAGAGGGGAGGATCAATCGTAAGGGAGGTGAGATAATGAGACTAAGAAAGATACCTACAAACATCTGAGAAGCTTGGATCCTTCTCAGAGTTTAATAGAGCAACCTGGTTGTGTTGCCTGTGTAGATGCATGGTGAAATTTGGGTCGTTTCGGCGATCAAGATTTGCCATTTGCAGAAGCTTTGCAGAGAAGAAAGGTAGAAGAAGATGAATTTGGGGTTAATTTTAGGTTAAGGAAAAATGAGAGTAGAGAGATGAAGATAGGACCATTTGGGGAGATATACTCAGGATTTGAAACAGAGTTAGAGCAAAAGATAAACTTTGAAATCCGCAAGTGGGTCCTACTTAAAAAAAGGCTCCTAAAAAGGTAGTTTTCTTAGAAGTTGCAAAACTTCCGAAGTTTATTTTAGCTTCGGAAGCTTTTTCAGAAAAAGCTTCTGAAGGCAATTTTGCTTCAAAAGATATTTCAAAGAGTTTTGAAAGTTTTGGCTTCGGAAGAGATAAAGAGGTCTTCCGAGACTTAATTGCTTTCGGAAGAGATTTATTCTAAAATGTATTTAGGAGCTTATATTCAACTTAAGCTTCGGAAGATGCTTCATGAACTTCTTCCAAAGATAATTGGCAGATAAGCTGTAAATTTCTTCCTAGGGCAATTTTATTTCTTCCGAAGGTAAATTTTCATAACTCTAAAAAAATATCATTTTGAAAATTTGTTTTCCTCCAAAGAGAACCGGGCTTATGAAGTGATCTAATATACAACCTAGGACATATAATTTTAGGTAGTAAGATTGATGAAGTTATTTAGAAAAACCTATTCAAGGTTAATCATCCCAATAGCTGATACAAGATACTTAAATCTCTGCTCATCAAAAGCTTTTGTGAACAGATCAGCATATTGTTCATTTGTGTTAACCTTGATTAGTTTTATCAAGCCCTTTTCAAAATTATCCCTAATCAGATGGTACATGATGTTGATGTGTTTGGTCCTTGAGTGCTGTATAGGATTCTCTGTTATAGAGATGGCACTGTTGTTGTCTATATGGATGGGAGTCTCTTTGAAATTGAATCCATAGTCTAGCATCTGATTTTGAATCCAAAGCACTTGAGCACAACAGCTGGCAGCAACAATGTATTCAGCTTCAGCAGTTGATGCAGACACACATGATTGCTTCTTGCATTGCCAAGAGACTATCCTTCCACCAAGAAACTAACACCCCCCAGATGTGAACTTTGCAGTCATGTTGCAGCCACCATAGTCACGATCTGTATAAGCATACAGATTTAAAGTCTGAATTCTTTGGATACTAAAGGCCTAGATTTGGAGCACCTTTGAGATATCTAAGAATCCTTTTGACAGTGATTAGGTGTGACATCTTGGGGTTTGCTTGATATCTTGCACATATGCATATGGCAAGCATGATATCAGGCCTGCTAGCAGTAAGATACATAAGTGACCCAATCATAGCCCTGTAGAGATGTTCATCAACATACTCCCCCTCAAGGTCAAGACCAAAGGAATGGTTTCTGGCTATGGGTTTCTTAACAGCTTTACAATCAGTCATCTTGAACCTTGTAAGTATGTCCTATACATACTTTGACTGACTGATGAAGATGCCATCTTCAACCTGCTTCACTTGAATTCCTAGAAAGAAATTGAGTTCCCCCATGGCACTCATTTCAAATCTATTCTTCATCAGCATCAGCATCTCAAAGTCTTTACAGAGCTTTGGATTAGTTGAACCAAAGATAATGTCGTCTAAATATATCTGAACTAGCAATGTGTCATTCCCTGTATCTTTGATGAAGAGAGTCCCATCAATAGTACCTCTTTTGTATCCATGATTGTAGAGGTATGTTGATAGTGTCTCACACCACTTTCTTGGAGCTTGATGTAGTCCATAAAGGGCTTTATCAAGCTTGCAGACATAATCAGGATGATCTGGGTCTGCAAAGCCAGGTGGTTGTTTAATATAAACTTCTTGATCAATCACCCCATAAAGAAAGGCACACTTCATATCAAGCTAGTAGACCTTGAAATCCTTAGATGCAGCATAAGCCAGGAATATCCTTACAGCTTCAAGTCTTGCTACAGGAGCAAAGACATCAGTATAATCAATTCCTTCTTCTTGTGTGTATCCTTAAACAACCAGTCTAGCCTTGTTTTTGATGATGATCCCTCTATCATCCTTCTTGTTCCTAAATACCCACTTGGTACCTATGACAGTCTTCCCTTGAGGAAGAGGGCACAGGTTCCACACCTTTTGTCTTTTGATTTGAAGCAACTCTTTTTGCATTGCTTCAATCCAGTTTCCATCCTGTAGAGCCTCATCAACTTTCTTAGGCTCAGTTTGGGATAAGAAACAAGAATGTAGACAAACATGGCTATCATGAATTTGTCCTCTTGTTCTTACCCCTGAGTCAACATTTCCAATGATGTTTGTGGTGGGATGTGACTTGTGGTTCTTGAGTTGAGGAATCACAGCAAGTTGGTTGGACAAATCAAGATTAGAGAAATTTTGATCTAGCAAAGAAGAACCCCCCACCACATCAGCACACTTATCAAGAGAAACTTGATCCAATGAGTGTGTGACATCATTGATGTTGTCTTCAATGGAGTGGTTATCAGCATCAAGAAATTCTTGATCACTGTCACCACCATCCATTCCTCCTGCATTGGAGGTTCCTTCACCTAAATTCTGAGCCTCTGAACTGGACTTTGAGGGTAATTCAGTTGAGTCAGCAGTATTTGTCATGCTTGTGCTGATTGGAGCCTCAATGACAGGGTTAGTCACCATTGGAGCTGAAGTAGTCTTCTTGTTTGGTCTTCTCAGCTCAAATCTTGGGTCAGGATCCTCTGTTGACCTGTTTTCCATAGATCCTGAAACATTCTCACAAGATTTGTTAAAACAGTTGGTAACTAAATCAAGATCAAATAGCCAATCAGGACCAGAATCTTTCACATAGGGTGTGTGTTCATTGAAAGTCATATTGGCTGACTCCTCAATGATTCTAGTTCTGAGATTGTATACTCTATAAGCCTTGGCTTAAGCAGAGTATCCAACAAAATGTCCATCATTTGATTTCTTAGCAAACTTAGCTATTTGATCTTTGGTATTCAAGATGGTGCAAGGACATCCAAATTTCTGAGAAAACCAATAAATGGTCTCCTTTTGTGCCACAGTTCATAAGGAGTCTTACCATGTGTCTTAACTACTAAAACTCTATTCTGCACATAGCAGGCTGTGTTGACAGCCTCTGCCTAGAAGGTGATGGGCAGCTTAGAATCAGACAACATAGTTCTTGCAGCTTCAATAAGTGTCCTGTTTCTCCTCTTAGCAACTCCATTTTGCTGAGGTGCCCTGGGAGCACTATATTGTCTTGAAATACCCTTCTCATCACAAAATGTATCAAGGATTTGGTTTTTAAATTCGGTTCCCTGATCATATCTTATGATTTTGACCTTGTGATCAGATTGATTCTCAATCTTCAGAATGAAATTCTTCAAGATTTTAGAGGTTTCATCCTTAGTTCTAAAGAAAAACACCCAAGTGAATCTTATGAAATCATCTGTGATCACTAAACAGTATGAGGTCCTTCCTAGACTCATTACACTGGTGGGGCTAAACAGATCCATATGTAACTAGTGTACGGGAGTAGTGATAGAGTTCATTTCCTTTGGCTTGTGAGACACTTTGTGTTGCTTCCCTTTCAGGCATGTAACACAGTGGTCATCACTTATCAACTCTTTCTTTGGTATTCCAGTTACCAACTCATTCTTAATCAGTTTATTCATATTTTTAAAGTTTACATGGCACATTCTCTTATGCCAAAGAAGAGACTCATCACTATTTGCTTTAGATAGAAAGCAAGAAACCTCTCCAGATGGAGATGCTTCCTGCAAGTCCATCTTGTACATGTTTCCTCTCCTGGGGGCTCTAAGCAAAATATGCTCAGGAGGAATGTGAACCCCAGGCTTGAAAACAATGCACTCATGCTCAGTAAAGAGCATATGATGTTTTTGGTCACAAAATTAGGACACACTCAGAAGATTGTATCCAAGCTCTTTGACAAAGTTTACCTTCTCAATGCTGAGCTTACCATTTGTAACCTTGCCCCTACCAGTAATGTACCCTCCTGCATCTCCCCTAAAAGCAACTACTCCTCCATCAATCCTTTGAAAGTTTTGAAGCAAGGACTCATTGCCAGTCATGTGCCTGGAGCAGCCACTATCAACAATCCAGATATTTTTGTTGGTCTTTAGCTGTCCCTGCACAAAAAGAGATGATTTAGTTACATTTGGAAACCCAAGCCTCATTGGTCTTGGGCTTATTAGAATGAGTTAAAGGCAACAAAACAGTAATAGATCCTATGCTCAGGTTTTGGGGATCATTTGCTATTTCTGATGATGAACTTTTAGCCATATGGTCTTCCTTCATCTTCCACACCACCTTTGAAAGATTGGGCTTGACCTTTAATGCTTCGGAAGCTTTTGTGGCTTTGGAAGCTTTGGAGACTGATCCTTCGGAAGATCTTGCTTTCACTGTAGCCGGCCTCAGTACTTCGAAAGCATTCCTTTCTTCGGAGACCAATTTTCCTTCCGAAGGCAATGGTTCATTTGCCTTTTTCTTCATTTTGGAGCTTCCGAAGGAAACAGATTTTCCTTCGGAAGCTGTTTGTTTCTTCTTCCTCTCAGAAGTTTTCTTCTTGATCATGTGGATAGTACCCTTTGGATTGTATTGACAATCCTTAGCCATATGTGAGGTACTACCACACATAACACAGTCTATATCTTTTCTTCTGAGAGCCTTCTTTTCCAAAGAAGACTGACCTTGAACACTTTCCTTTTTCTCTTTCACCTTTTCAGATGATGCAGCAGGTTTCTTAGGGTGAAGCTTGCTTTTAGAAATGGATGGTTCAGGCTATGTAGCAGTGACACACAGCTGATCAATCTTCTTATTGTTGCAGGAGTGAGTTGAAGCTGAAGTAGAACCCTTGGTACTAGAATTCTTGGCAAGATCTTCAGCTTTTATCACCTTGAACTCTGCAGAGACAAATACTTGTTTCTGTTTGGGATCATAGGTGGTCTTGACCTCTTGAGCTTTTCTTGATATTTTCTTTACTCTTCTGATCAAGTTCTTCTTTTTGGTTTTGCTCAAACCAGCTTCTTTTTCCTCCTTAGGAGCATGGTGACCCTTTTTGGATTTACTCTCTTCACTCACCTCAGAGTCATCCCTCACCTTCTCCTCTTCATCCTCTTCATCACTAGGTTCTATAGATGGAAGCTCATCTTGACCAGTTCCACACCTTGGAGATCTAATAGATAGTAGAGAGTGTGGAGGAGCTATCTCACTAGATCCCAGTCCCTGCTTGTTGTGATAACACACTTTTGCATGCAGAGATGAGGATATCATGTTCTTGAAGGTTTCCACTCAAGAACACATTTTTCTGCCCTGTGTTTGCTGATCACAAGCTCAGCCTGGCATTCAGTCAACTTGGTAATGAGATCCTAAATTTGAGTCCTGTAATTTGTTTGCTCATGTTTAAGAGTTGAAACTGTTTTTTCTAGATCTTCTATCTTAAGTTTATAGTCATTTTCTGCTCTTTTAAAATCAGCTTTTAGAATATTCAAGGACTCAATGTCAGATCTCATTTCCAAGTTGTAGGACCTGTATCTGTTTACTTTAGCAATACAATTAGGAGAGCAAAGATGTTCAAGTACCTTGGCTTCATCGTGGTCAGCCATGAGTGCTTGGTTTGGAGATGCATCTTCAGCTTGAAAGCTCCAGTCAAAGCCTCCTTCTTCAACAGCAACTGCAGCTTGCTGTCTTGGCTTCTCATTCTGGTGCCCTCCTTCAGTGTAGTTTGGCCTGGATGAGGCTTGGCCACTATTTGATTTGGGTGCCTTGCATTCTCTAGCAAAGTGTCCCATCTGGTTACAGTTGTAACACTTGACTTTGCTCTTGTCCAGCCCAAACTTACCACTAGCAGCATTGCTAGAAAACCTTCTGCCAGTCCTCTTGTAGAATTTCTGGGCTCTGTGAGTGAGAAGAGCCATCTACTGGATTATCTCCATATATTCCAGATCATCTGGATGGATATAGTCCAGGTCTTCAAGAGTAAAGAGAAAGTTACCTGAACTTTCATCAGTGGAAACAAAGGCTTGAGAGAAGTTTGTCTCTTGGAAGGGACTTCCTTAGATGTAGCTCTCTCTTGGTGTCTCCGGGAAGGTGATGAAAGGACCCTTTTATGAAGTCTCAGGGTAGCAGATGAGATGATGCTGTGGTTCTCTGCTATCCCTTTTAAACACATGGAGAGCTGAACTCTGGTGAGTGTTGGAGCTACCATATGAATTTTGCATATTCATCTCCATCTGGTATCCACTGAGTATCCCATACAACTCAGTGAGAGTAAGGGTCTTAAGGTTTTCAGTCCTCTTAATGACCACACAGTAGTGTGTCCATTGTCTTGGAAGAGAGGACATGAACTTCCTAATAATATCCCTGTTCTCAGTAGTTACCCCAACATCAGCCAGAGTATCCACAATCTCAACATACCTAAATTATTGTTGAGTCATGGTTTCACCTGTCTTGAAGGTGAAATTTTCAAACTGCTGCTTCAGGAGATCCTTCTTATTCTCCTTGGCTTCATTTGAACCCTCATACATCAGTTTCAGTGCATCCCATAGCTATTTAGCGGCCTTGCACTTCTTGAAACCTCTGTAGATGGAGTTTGGAAGAGCAGTTTGGAGGGCTGTCATGGCTTTCTGATCAATGTCAATTCTTTTTCATTCTTCATCAGAAAAGTCAGCCCTTTCCTTTAGTATCATGCCACCACCAGCAGCAGCTGAAGAGGTGCATGGTACATGAGGTCCATCTACAACAGACTCCCAGATCCTGGAATCTTGAGACTTGATAAAGCCTTCCATTCTTTGACACCAAGTGTCAAAATCCTCAGGAGTGATCAGTGGGGACTTTGTCATTGTTCCAGTTTCCATATCAGCTTTGGAGATAGCTGCCATTTGAAGAGTTAAGTGATGTGTGTTACTAAGAGGTTTTGAAAATGGTGAGATCTTGCAAACAAGAGCCTGGAATGCTCTAATACCAAATGCAGGACCGTTAAAAAGGGACTTTGCACTTAGTTAACACACTTAGGAGGATCTTTAGGATCATTTAACAATTCAAATGGGGAACTTAGAACTTTAAACAGATGATACAATGCATAACACAAGTAAAGTAAGAGCAAGAACACAAGAAATAATTTTCAAAGAAGTAGTATATTGCTTCTTAGGTTCTATTACAGGTGTTTGCACTGATATTTGAAATACAAGAACCTTTGACTCTTTATACTAAACCTACAACCGTCAATATGCAAAAAGACAGTTAGATGTGACTAATCTAGACAACAAGATCAGCCTAAAGTCAAAAGGCAGATTGCCTTTTGACTAGTGACTATGACAGGCCATAGCTCACTGACTTTTCTATTACAAAAAACCAAACATGAAACAAATACAGAAACTTGCAGACAAAGACCTTATCTACTTTATCATAAAGAATGGAGGTTTCACCAACTTATGATAGTTGGTGAACCACCAGAGCATGCAGCGGACAAGAGGTTGCTTTATGATAAAGTTGACAGAAAAAGTGTCTTTTCTCTTTCTTCTAAAGTAATCAGTCTTATCTTTATTCAGCTTCGGAAGACTTTGTCTTGAGAGCTTCGGAAGACTTCATCTTTAACCTTAGGAAGAGTTGAGTCTTTGGCTTCGGAAGACTTGACACTTAGTGTAAAGTTTCCTCAGTAGTTTCTTCTGAACATTGGCTTCGGAAGATTTTACACTTAGCATTTTACTTGAGTGTGTAAAACTTCCGAAGCTAGTTCTTCTTTGTTCCTTAGTGCATGTTGGAAGACTTGGTTGTTTTGGTATCCTTTGGTTGCATCAGCCTAATAACCTCAGAGGTTCCTACAATTAGGTCACCAAGAGCATCATAAATCGTGCATGGTGACATCGACGACCAAAGGAGTACATCATCCACCCAAACAGATCTACGTTCGAGTTGGACACGAATGGCCACCAGCGACCACCACAGCTGACATCCCCTCTGTAACCCCAACAGATCTACATCTAGGGTATCCAAGGGGGTGGGTGGTAGTGTATTGTGGTATTTGTAATTTAAAAAATGTGCATAAATACTCTTAGAGCTTTAAAATTTACATAAACTATCCTTAAGGTGAAAATAACCAAAACGCCCTTACACTTAACTGGAAAAAGTTAACAGAGTTAGTGTCAGGGGCCAAAACAGTTAAGAAACGAAACATTAGGGGTTGATATATCAAAGATTCATTTTTGGGCTAATAGGGTTAAATGGCCCTAACCCCAAGGGCCAAAAGAGTAATTTCCTCTAACAATAATAATAATAATAATAATAATAATAATAATAATAATAATAATAATAATAATAATAATAATAATAATAATAATAATAATAAAATAATAATAATAATAATAATAATAATAATAATAATAATAATAATAATAATAATAATAATCATAATAATATATTTATTATTATTATTATTACTATTATTATTATCATTATTATTATATTATTATTATTATTATTTTTATTAAATAATAATAATACACACACCAAAAAACCCCGAATTGTACCCGATTTTGGACTTGACACGACCCGACCCGAACCGGGTATACCGGGTAAGGTTTTGATGATGGTGAACTCGACCTGGGTTCGTACCCGGGTTAACAAATACCCGGGTACAAAAAACCCCGATTGGGCCCAACCCGGGTTGTACCCGGTTTCGGGTACTGCCCAATACTCGGTTTGTGCACCTCTTAGACTTCGGTTTAAGTTTTGAGCCAGCCACCAAGCCCATTATCAAGTGTTGAGTCTAATTCTGGAATCCAACCATCAAGTATTGCAAGTTCAAATCCATAAGCAATCCTAGATTTCTTGAGAACTCGCAAAACATGGCGAATAATCGATATACGTTCTCAAGAATCCTTGTTCTGTCAGTCTCACTCACAATCAATACATTCGTGTTCTCTCTCTCATGATCGATAGTTCAATACATAAATTGATTATCTGATACGATACACTCTTCAGTTGTCTGTTATTGTGTCTCTAGGGGGCTATGTTTCTCACTTTTTTGTGTGGGTTAAATTTGCATTCTATTTAGTCTATATTTATGTGAACTGATTTGATGAATTGATTTTGTGAATTGATTTGGCTCATGGTGTGAACCCGTTTATCGAACGTATTATGTTTAGTTATTCCCAATAGAAGTAACTTTTCACCTTTGTAGTGGAAAATTAATTACCCTAAATATTTAAAAGAGTTAATTACATAAATGGTCCCTGTGGTTTATCTAAAATAACTGGTTTGGGTATTAAGAAAAAAAATAACAAGTTTGAGTACTCACTTTTAATTTTGTAATAAGTTTGAGTATTAACACTAACAGACGTTAGATTTTCTGTTAAGTTTAAGGGCATTTTAGTCTTTTCACATTATAGGACTACTTGTGTAAATTAGAGGGACTAGTTGTGTAATTAAATTAAAGTAATATATTTATATATAACTCTATATACACACACACACACACACACACACACACATATCAACACCAGCCATCATAACACTGGTACCCTCACACCATAGTCGCCGACAATCCACCACCGGTACCCTCAGACCAGTGTTTTCGTCGGTCGTCACCACCTGCCATCACACCACCAGTACCCTCACGGCCTCACACCACCACCATTTATCTACGGTACCGCTATCATCATCGCAATCAACCATCATCACCAAATCCCCTTTCCTTTTTTCCCCTTTAAAACCCTAATAGTGACCACCCATCACCAGTCATCGTCACCATCTCCAACCATCTCCATTTCTCTCATGTAACAAACCCAGATCAAGCGAAGCTCCAAATGCTCCAAATCGAAGCTCCAACAGGACAAACCACATCTGATTTCACCCCCTCCTCACGTTTTTAGGTGGTTTTTGGTGACGATTTCGTGGTAATTTAGGGTTTAAAATGGGCGTCGACCAGGGTGGTGGTGGGCGTCAGCGATGGTGGGTAATGGCGGTGATGGATTCGCGGTGGTGGTGAGTTGCATCGATGGTGGGTAATGGCGGTGATAGATCGCGGTGGTGGTGATCTGATTTGTTTAAGAGATGTGGGTGGGGGTTGATTTTTTTTTAACTTATAGGTAATTACACAAATGGTCCTGAACAAAAAAGACATGGAATTACAAAAATAGTCTCCATAGGGGTATTTTAGTCATTTTATTTTAATTTAACAGAAAAACTAATGTCTATTAGTCTTAATACCCATTCTCGTTACAAAACTAAAAACACAATACCTGAACTTGTTACAAAAAACCCTTAATACCTAAATTTGTTATTTTCGATAAACCACAAGCACCATCCATGTAATTAACTCTATTTAAAAAGTAAGTTGAAGAAATAGTTTGTTTTGAGGTTTTCGTGGTTTTACCATATAAGTTTGCTGGGTTGTACATTTCTTCCCCTCCCATATGAGTTAAAAGAGGAAAAAGTGGGAAAACCATTCACTTTCAGATTTACAGAAACCACCAACATCATCCATTGATTTCTTTGTAGAGAGAGAAAGGGCTTGCCTGACCGCCGCTGTCTTCCACTTTCACTGCCACCGTGTTCCGCCTACGCTTACCATGGAGGAAACCGTCGGTGTGTCGGCCGACCGTTGGTCGTGATGGCGCTTCAAGTGGACGATTTCAGTTGTTAGGGGTGGCGATGGCGGCGGTGCATTCGGTTTGGGTTCAGCTTGCATGCCTTCGTTCTTCCCTAACCTACCCTCTCTGGTGGGTCGAGTCGGTTTACAAAGCCGATTCGTTTTGGTCTTGTATTTTTCCTGAGATGCCTCCGCCGTCGCCACCGGCTTTATGTGTCTTTTTTGTAAACCTTAGGCGACAACGAGTAGGCTATGATGGTTTTGTTCCGGCAGAGGATGTGGTGATTGTTTTGGTTGCTACTTTTATGGTAACATTTTACCTGGTTGTTGGTCATCTGGTGTTTGTTGTGTTTTTTTTTGCTACAAATTCTTACCTTTTTTTCTTTTCGAATGGGTGCAACGATTCGATGATGATAGGCAACATGGGCTACAAATTCTTCATCTTTTTATTTCCTTTTTTGGGGTTATTTTTGTTCTGTCACGGTTGTGCCTTTATCGATGTTCCTAGCTAGGTTGATGATGAAAATGATGGTTCATCTGAGCCTCAGAAGCCCCCTGTTGGTTTAAACCCTATAAATGTTGCATGTTTGGGTTTTGGTTGGATGTCTGGGTTTCAGTTGGATTATTTGAAATTTTCTAGCCATTGTACTTATCCGTTGGTTTATCGATGATATGGCTTTGTACTGATGTGTTGGTTTGTCGATGATGATGGCTTTGTGCTTATTGGAGACGTAGTTTGGCTGGTTTTATATATTTGGTGATTGTTCGATGGCCGAGCAACAGTGTTGATGATAATGATGTTACGTCGATGATGATGGGCTTAGGTTCGTTGGAGACATCACTGTGTTGGTTATGGTTGCATTATCTGATCCGTGATAACAGAACTCATTCTTTTAAACTTTGGGTGGCCTCACTTGATAGGCGACGATGACATAGAAAAAAGATATGTTCGTTGTTATGGCGGGTTAAACACAATGTTTGCAGTCACAACGAATTGTCTTCTCCGAACCTTTTATACTATTTATATATTTTTGGCCGTTTTGTTAATTAAAAATGACTATGTTGGTAGAATGTGATGGTTTATTTCATTACGCGCGCAAACACTAGTTAATTTGATACTTAAGATGACGATGATTGTCGTAAAAGGTAGTGAAATTTTGTCGGATTGAGTTTACTTATGACTTCATGGTTTAGTTTGTGTTATTCATACTTATGCGTTTTTTTTATCTAAATATCTGCATTGTTGAATTTTTATGATTTAAATATATGACTGAATGTTCAACAAATGTGCAGCAATATGATCTTATTCATTACAAGCTAGTGAGATTCTTGCCAATGCAACGTACATAATCTATATGAATCAGTATTTTGGGAGTGGAATGCATCAAATGAACCATTCCATATATAAAGATTTACGAGTATCTTAAGCAAATTAATTATAGTTTTACGAGGAGAAGGCCTTGGTTTTAGGATTCACTTTAGGCATCCAAAATGGTTGAGTCGACACTGGGTGTCGTAGGTTATATAGACTCTGTTTTCTATTTATGTTTTGATCTTCAGAACGGAGTCACACCAACTTCATATGTTTCTTTATAAACTTAACCATATTAATATCATCGTCGCAACACGCGTAATGACGTTTCAGACATGCAGCATTGCGTGGGTTTATTTCTAGTTTATTAAAGTTTAAAAAAATCATGATGATATTTTATAATTGATTCATTTATTAGTCTTATATTTATTTTTGTTATATTAAATAAAGTAGTTATTAGTTATTAAATGTACTTCAACTATAATAAAGAACAATTTGTTTTTTTAGAATTGAAAAAGTTATAATACTAATTTATTATAGTAATAGGTTAGTTAACCGTGCTTAAAAAAGAAAAAAAAATGGCAATTGCGAACTTAAATTTATAATAGGTTAGTTATAATACTAATTTGTTATAGTAATAGGTTAGTTAACCATGTTGAAAAAAGAAAAAAAAATAGCAATTGCGAACTTAAATTTATAATATGATACACATGAGATGTGAAACCAAGAGTTAATGACAATCATTTTCTAAGGTTGGTTTATACCAGCAAGATCTTGTTTTTATCAATGGTCAACTATATGTTAAACTATCGAGGGTTAAAAGCAGTGGCATATATACCCTAACTAAAATTTTAATTATATATATATATATATTCTGTTTTAAAACTTTATCGATTACATATATACCTAAATAAAAATTTTAATTACATATATCCCATTTATTAAAAATAAATATTACAAACTCATACATTGATTATTTTATTAAAAATCATTAATATAATTAATATTTTACCCATATTGGTTTATAATATTATAACCACCAAACAATAATTTATCTAAGCAGGTTATGAATAGTATTAAGATACATAAAGCAATAGTTTAAGGAATACTTATGTATATGAATAATATAATTAAAAATCAAGATTTTAAAAGTAAATATAGTAAAGACATGTGATAAATTTTACGTGGCACTTAGGGGTGCAACTTAGTTAGGAGTCACGTGGACAAGAGTTGTTTTTTTTTTTATAATAGTTTATAGATTATATTTAATTGTTAATGGTAAATTATATTTATTTTTAAAATATCATAAAAGGAAATACGTTTTAATTTGTATTAATATGTAAATGTTTTTATGGTTTATTACTTATAATTCAAAGTTGCTTTATATAAATTTTACTAACATTGATAAATATATAAATTATTCATTCTTATAAAGTTAAGTAATTATATGATATATAAATACAACTAGGGGGCTCCCCGCTCTTTGCGGCGGAAATGCTTGCTATAATTCATATAAAGTAAATATGTAATTCATCAAGACTATATAGATTGAGGTACAATGGAGACAATATTGGCCTGATACGACGGAGAAATGACGATGAAATAGTGGAGACCAAATTTCGCCGCGATAAGTTATGGTGACAATATTTAGTTACTAAAAGTGAAAAACAATTAGTCGCAAAAAGACTTATTTCTTGTTGTGTGCACAACAATTGATAAAAACTTTAACATAATCTAATAATCACTGCTTTCAAATCTATTAAATCGAATAACTATTACGATACATACAAATAAGTTACATTTTGGATGTCTAGATACAACAACTATTCCAAATAGTATTGAACTACGCAGCTAGTGATATGACAAAGCTTAGAACCAGTTACCAGTTGTCACTGCATGCGAGTAGTGGTTGTAACGCTAAAACAAACAACATGCTTTTTTTTGGATCATCACGGTGTTCAAATGTTAGAATCAACAAGTTAGAAGTGAACAACCCTAATCAACGATGCATGCTATTAACAGGGTTCCACTACGGATTAAACATTATCATTTGTAGTTCATACAAAGTAAATATGTCAATCACGTAGAGTAAATGGTTACAAATACAACGAAGAAGTACATGTACAACTATTGATAAATAGTTTAAGTCGTTATATATTATATACAAATTACTCTCTACGAATTACAAACGATCATAAACAATAAATTCCCCCCATTTATAATTGCTTTGTTATGATGAATGAAGACTCCGGTTAGTCGACTACAAACCCATCGGTTGTCAAACCAAAAAAATGAATAAAAAATATTTGGATTATCGAAGCCTCCCAGATTAGAATAAAAAAGTCAAAAGTGTACATCCTCAGTAAGTTAACAATTCATGATCGTCTATAAGTAGAAAGATTAAACCAATCTACACCGAAGATTATGAACTCGAAGCAATCGATCACACAACAATCAACTCAAGAATGCAAATGATTTCACTATGAAAGTACGAACGATTACACAAGGAAAGAACAAGAACTCTACCTATGTGAAAGTACAAAAGAAAACGGTTAAATCGCCCCCTATTAACGAACTATTAATAGGTGAACTATTACAACTCTACACCTTACAAAAAACAAAGTTGACACAATTGGTCCTCGTACTATAAACACTACATTCTCCACCTTAGTACATGACCAATTCCTAGCCCACATCCAATATCTCCAAGTACCTGGTAAACTTGGATCCTGGAACCACCTTGGTTAATGCATCAGCCGCATCCTCTGTATCAACATGATCAACCTTTACCTCCTTAGACTGAAAGACCTCTCGGATAAAATGTAATCTGACATTGATATGCTTAGTTCGTTCGTGATATACTTGATTCTTTGCCACATTCACTGCATCTTGATTGTCACAGAGAACCAAAGTATCAACAAACTCAACTCCCAATTCAGATGCAAAAACCCTTCAACCAAAGAGATTCCTTCACAGCCTCAGTAAGTGCAATATACGCAGCCTTAGTAGTTGACAAAGCAACCACATGTTGAAGAGAAGATTTCCAGCTCACAACACCACCAAACACCTTGAAAACATACCCAGTGGTCGATCTGCCTTTATCAAGATCTTTAGCAAAATCAGCGTCAACATAACCAAGTATACTAGGCTTTGAACCTTCACAATTACCAAAGTATAATCCCACAAGCCTTGTACCATTTAGATACCTCAAAATCCATTTCACTGCCTCCCAATGAAGTTTACCTGGATTTGACAAATGTCTGCTTACAATGCTTACATCATATGCAATATCTGGCCTGGTACAGACCATCAAGTACATTAAGCTACCAACAATATTAGCATAGGGTACCTTTTGCATCCTTCTAGCATCTTCCTCTTGAGTAGGAGAATCCTTTGATGAAAGCTTAAAGTGTTGACCCAAAGGTGTCTGCACACACTTGCTACCATGCATTGAGTATTGAGCTAACACTTTATCTATGTATCCAGTTTGAGTCAAGAACAACCTTTGATTGACCAAATCCCTTGAAATCTCCATACCCAAGATCTTTTTTGCTACCCCCAGATCTTTCATTTCAAACTCCTTATGCAACAGCTCATTTGTTAACTCTATTTGAGACTGATCCTTACAACACACTAACATGTCATCAACATAGAGTAAATATAATAAACATCTCACCAGACTTGTAGCACTTGAAATACACACAGCTATCATAGCTACTCCTATGAAATTGCTGACTTAGTATATAATCATCAAATCTTTTATACCAACACCTTGGAGACTGCTTTAACCCATAGAGAGACCTTTTGAGTAAACACACCTTGTCTTCTTCTCCTGGTTTTACAAACCTAGCTGGCTGTCTCATATAGATCTCTTCATCTAGAGTACTATGAAAGAAAGCTGTTTTAACATCAAGTTGTTCAAGCTTCATGTTATTAGCAGGTACCATGGACAGAATTACTCTAATAGAAGAGTATTTTACCATAAGGGAGAAAACTTCATTGTAATCAATGCCTTCTCTCGGTGTAAAACCCCTAGCCACCAACCTGGCCTTAAACCTTGGTGGATTAGCCTTAGTTAACCCCTCTTTCAGCTTATACAACCACTTGCAGTCAACTAACTTATGCCCTGCTGGTTTGTCCACTAACACCCATATGTTATTCTTTCTCAAAGAATCCGTCTCATCTACCATAGCACTTATCCATTTGTCTCTATCAACCGAATCAATAGCCTCACCATATGACAATGGTTCCATTACACATTCTTCTGCAGCTACACTGAACACAAATGCAGATATATCTTTATTAGTTCTATATCTAGCAGGCATCACAAGCTCCCTTCTGGCTCTATCTCTAGCCAAACTGTAGTCACCTAATGAATATGAAGAGTGTGAACCCTGCTGTGAGCTTTCCCCTACTTCAAAAGTACCTTTGGAAGAAACTTTAATACCTTCGGAAGATTTAGAGATACCTTCGGAAGATTTTGAAATACCTTCGGAAGATTTTGAACTACCTTTGGAAGCTTTGCAGAAACCTTCAGAAGCTTTGGAATTGCCTTCGGAAGATTTGAGCTCCACCTCAATTTGAACACCATCTACCAGTTCCTCCCGTTCTTTCTTCTTATCAAACAAATCTCTATAAACTACCTCTTCCCTGGAAACTACATATCTCCTTATTATTACCTTAGGACTACCATCATCAAGCGTCTACAATCGGTAGCCTTTTTCACCCTCAAGGTAGCCCAACAACACACATCTTTGAGCTCCAGGATCAAGTTTGTCTTTCTTACCATGAGCATAGGCTAAAGAACCAAACACCCTCAAATGACTGCAATTAGATTTAACACCAGTCCACATCTCCATATAAGTCTTCATATTTATAGCTGATGAAGGAGACCAGTTAACATGATAGGCTAAAGTTGTGTAACGCCCCAAATTTTTGAATGAAAGTGAAGTTCTCGCGCGAAGGTTGAATTCTCACGCGAGTCATAAAGTTCTCGCGTGGAGGGCAGTTCTCGTGCGATTGGAGGTCCTCGCGCGAGGACAGCTGCGAGGAGAGAGAGACGCTATAAATAGGCCCAGACACCCAATCTTCTCCACTTCATGCGAAAAGTCCTGCTGTTGCGCTTGAGAAGAGAGAAGTTGGTGCCAGGTGGTGCCTAAGGTATGTATTCGTCGATATTCGATGTATTTATGCATGTATGAACTGTATGTAATGATATTGCATATGATTATGTAGCTTTTGCTTAAAACACTCTTGGTTTAAGTGTTGTTCGTGTGTAAAGATATCATAAGGTGAGTTCTAGACCCCTCTTTTACGTGTTTTTCCATGTATTGGGGCTAGTATGCATACCTAAATGAATGTTTTGATATAGTATGATGTTATAAACGATTATAGTATGTTTTGGGTGTTAAAGTCGTTAACGAAGCGATAACTTGTGGATAAAGTTTCGTGCAGCAGAAAAGTTATCGCGTGGGGAGCGAGTTCTCGTGCGGGGAGCGAGTTCTCGCGCGAATGGTAGGTTTTCGCGGCAAGCAGTTACTTTTCAAAAGTACTCGCGCGACTGACGATGTTCTCGCGTGAAGGATGAGTTTTCACGTGAAGGATGAGTTTTCACGTGAAGGATGAGTTTTCATGTGAAGGATGAGTTTTCGCGCGAAGGGTGAGTTCTCGCTCGAATGTCGATTTTCTCACGCGAAAACTTGGACTGTTACGCGTATTGTTACCCCCGTAAAATGTGTGTTAATGATAGTTTAATAATCAACTTAATGCTAAAGAATTAAAGTATGTATATACATATTATATATATCATTACAGTTAAAGGTTAAAGAATGATGATAAAGTCACATGTGAAACGTTAAAGAACTTGAATAATAATTCAAGAAAAGTTACCCAGTTACCCGGTAAAGCACAACTGTGAAAACGTTAAAGCACGCAAAAGAAGTCTTGCAAGCACAGCTAAAGGAGATATGCTTGGTGCATTCTAACATAGGAGCTACACATCGGTGTGCTCACATAGGAGCTATACTTTGGGTATGCCCACCTGCTAAAGGAGTTATGCCTCGTGCATTCTCATATAGAAGCTACACATTGGTGTGCTCAAACCTACTAAAGGAGTTATGCCTCGTGCATTCTCACTTAAGAGCTACACATCGGTGTGCTCACATAGGGGCTACACTTTGGGTATGCCCACCTGCTAAAGGAGTTATGCCTCGTGCATTCTCACATAGGAGCTACACATTGGTGTGCTCAAACCCGCTAAAGGAGTTATGCCTCGTGCATTCTCACATAGGAGCTACACATCGGAGTGCTCAAACCTGCTAAAGGAGTTATGCTTGGTGCATTCTCACATAGGAGCTACGCATCGGTGTGCTCGCATAGGGGCTATACTTTGGGTATGCGCTCCTGCTAAAGGAGAGTGGCATTTGTTGCGTTCTCACCTGATAAAGGATCTAAGCTTTGTGCTAAGTTCAAAGATAAAGTAAATGAATAAAGCTAAACTAAATGATAAAGTAAAGATTAAGTATGGGTAACATGATGATAAACATAATGATAAAGTAAAAGCTAGAGTATAGTCATCGAACGAGTTCGATGATGATGATGAATAAAGTTAAAGTTTATGCGATGTTAAAGTACGATATAGTGTATGTTCATGATAAAGTTTCATTAAAGTAAACCTAGAGCTCACTCAGTGTCGCTGACTTTTGTTTGCATATTAGATTGACAGGTATGCTATATATTTTGGGGTGAGTTAGGCATGGATGAGAGAGCTACCTGGCACATGGTCAAGATTGGCATCCTGGCATAGATTTTGGATTGATAACTATAGTTATCTCTTTGATGTAAATGTTTTAAACAAATGGAAATTTTGTATGTTCCTCTGCGTATATTAATGAAATTTTGATGTTTGAGAACTCGTGTTTCTAATGTCCAAATCCAACTGTAAGGTTTCCTGGAACAAGGCCTTACAAGTTGGTATCAGAGCCATAGTTTGAGAGATTTAGACACCCTGATGTCTAGACTCGAACTGAGAATGGGATCAATTAAGGGATTCCAGTGCCAGTAGCCCATGCAAGGAGGTTATGACTGATAAAGGTTCCTTGAGGTTATAGTGCTCATAGTGAGATTGAGAACTGATGTGACTCAGGATTGGAAATGTTTAGGACATGAAGAGTAAAGTAAGTAGTTAATTACAACTGGCCACTGTCATTAGAAACTTACATTACTTAACATGATCTGAACTATTACCTGGAATGATAATGTTAGCCTTTCGTATCTTATAGCAAGCTATGGTTGGAAGAAAAACTACTCGAGGAGGTGCTCGTGGTGGTAGGGGTAGACCACCAGTCACCAGAAACCAAAAGCAGACGACCGAGGAGGTGCATGTGGACTCTGTTCACACTGCTAGAGAGGAAAACTCTCATTATTCTGAAGAGAGGATTACCTTGGAGCCTATTGTTAGGGAGGCTATCGCCGAAGAGGTCCACAAGATCCTTTAGGACATCATGCCTTCGATCATGACTGAGGCCATGAAGGAGGTAACCAAGGAGTGGACGTTGGAGTCAAAGAACAAAGCTAGCAAGAAAGATAGTGAAGGTACCGGGGAAGGCTCGGGGAAGGATGAGGGGGACGAAAAGCCGATGGGGATTTAGCCAAAGGGTATTCGTATCGCATCTTCAAGGGATGCAACCCTCCATCCCTAGATGGCAAGGGTGGTGCTATTGCCACTCTCCATTGGGTGTCTGAAATGGAGGCGGTGATAGACATTAGTGAGCGCAAGGCTGACCAAGCTGTGAAGTTCGCAGCTCACTCATTTGTGAATGAAGCTATTCATTGGTGGAATACCATCAAGCAGACTAAAGACCCTCGTGAGTTTAGAAACTTGAAGTGGAATGACCTGAAGGAGATGGTAATGAAGAAGTTCCGCCTTCAGAATGAGATCGATAGGGTGGAAAGGGAATTCTTGGGATTTAAAGCTGGAAGTATGACCCACAGGCAGTACACATCTCGCTTTAACGAGATGGCCAGGTTGGTGCCTTACTTGGTAAGTACTGAGGAGAGGAGGATGAAGTGTTATGTGCAGGTTTGCCTTCGAAGGTCAGGACGTATGTAAAGGCAAGCGGGTCGAAGACCTTTGAGTCTTTGGTGGAGCTGAGTGGAATAAAGTATGATGATGTGGTGGCTGATGAGCCCGTTGAGGAGGCGAAGAAGAAGAGTTGGTCGGGGAATGTGAAGCGAGAGAGAAATGAGAGGTCTACTGCTCAGGCCAAAAGATGAAGGGGGAGTCGTCTGGTGATTGCCAGAAATACGAGAGAAAGCATGCTGGTTAATGCAGGCTCGGTTCAAGCCTGTGTTTTAGATGTGGGAAGTCGGGGCATTTCTCCAAGGATTGCCTTAATCTGGTGAAGTGCTACAACTGTGGCAAGTTGGGGCACTACAGCCGAGAGTGCAAAGAGGCGAAAGTGATTGACTCGGCTAAAGGAAAGGAGACTGAGAAAGAGAAGAAAGCTGGTGACAAGCCAAGGGCCAAGGCTAGGGCTTTCACGATGACAAGAGAGGAGGCCAGAGTGGAACCTGATGTCGTGTCAGGTATGTTCTGGTTAACAACATACTTGCTTCTGTTCTTTTTGATTCTGGTGCAAGTAAGAGTTTCATAGTTGCTACCTTTTGTGATATGATGAATGTTAAGGCCAAGGAAATAAATCATGTGTTTAAAGTAGAAAATGCTATTAGAAAGACTACTAAGAAAACTAAGGCCTTAGAGGATTGTAGCATAGAATTGGAAGGTCATAGATTCCCCGCTAGGCTGTTTGTTATGACCCTAGGAGGATTTGACTTTGTGTTGGGTATGGACTGGTTAGCCGCCTACAAGACTAATATAGTTTGCCAGAGGAAGATGATTCATATGAAAGCACTTGATGGTAGCATAGTCACGATTTACAGTGATAAAGTCTGCGAAGCACCAAAGATGACATCCATGATAAAGGCAGAGAAGTTTATAAGATGAAGGTGTGAGCATTCTTGGCATACGGTAAAGATGCTAAAGCTGATGTAAAGTTGGCAGATGTGCCCATGGTGTGTGCCTTCCCGGATGTGTTCCCTGAGGTCTAGATAGAGGTACCACCCGACCGGGAGAGAGAGTTTCAAATAGACCTTGTGCTAGGTGCTCAACCCGTTGTTAAAGCGCCGTATCTTCTGGCTCCGTTAGAGTTGAATGAGTTGCTAGCCCAATTCAGGACCTTCTTGATAAAGGATTTATCAGACCAAACATTTCCCCTTGGGGTGCTCCGGTGCTGTTCGTGAAGAAGAAGGATGGTAGCATGCGAATGTGTATAGACTACAGGGAGTTGAATAAGCTCACGGTGAAGAATAGATACCTGTCACCTTGGATAGACGATCTGTTAACTAGTTGCAAGGTGCAAGTTGGTTCTTGAGGATCGATCTACGGTCGGGTTATCACCAGCTAAAGGTTAAGGAACATGATATCCCAAAGATTGCGTTTCGGACGTGATATGGGCATTATGAATTTCTTGTGATGTCGTTTGGTCTAACCAATGCTCCTGCAGCATTCATAGACTTGATGAATAGGGTTTGTTGATCGATGCTCGACAAATTAGTGATAGTGTTTATAGACGATATCCTGATCTACTCAAAGAATGAGGGAGACCATACCTGTCACATCCGTGAGGTACTGGAAACTCTAAGAAGGGAGAAGTTGTATGCGAAATTCTCCAAATGCGCATTTTGGTTATGCGAGGTGCAGTTTTTGGGTCACGTGATTAACCCAGAAGAATCATGGTTGATTCCGCTAAGGTGGAGGCAGTGATGAAGTGGAATTCGTCTAAAACGCCGTCTGAAATCCGAAGCTTCCTTGGATTGGCGGGTTATTACATGAGGTTCATGCAGAATTTTCCTAGATTCCTCATCGCTGACCAAGTTGACGAGGAAGTAGATGAAGTTTGAATGGGGTGACAGTCAAGAGAATGCGTTCGTGGAATTAAAGAGAAGATTGACACAAGCTCTAGTGTTAACGTTGCCAGAAGGGAATGAAGAGTTGGTTATCTATTCCGATGATTCTTATTAAGGGTTAGGTGCGTGCTAATGCAGCGAGGCAAATTCATAGCGTATGCATCTCGACAATTAAAGATTCATGAAGTGAACTACCCTACCCATGATCTGGAGCTGGCTGCTGTGGTATTCGCGTTAAAAATATGGAGACACTACTTATATGGTGTCAAATGTACGATTTTTACGGACCACAAAAGCTTAAAGTATTTCTTCGAGCAGAAGGATCTTAATATGAGATAGAGACGATGGTTGGAGCTCATAAAAGACTACGACTGTGAGATTCATTATCACTCGGGTAAAGCTAACGTGGTAGCTAATGCCCTAAGCCGGAAAGAAAACCGGGAACCAATTCGGGTGAGGTCTTACCAGTTGATTGTGATTCCTGATGTGATAAAGCAAATATGTGAAGCTCAAAAAGAAGCTCTGGAACCCGAACACGTTAATGAGGAGAGGATGAAAGGGCAGGTCGCGAATCTGGAAGAAAACATCAATGGTGTCAAAACCAGATTTGGGCGTATGTGGATCCCTAGTCGTGGAGGTCTACGAGAGAAAGTGTTAGATGAAGCCCACAAGACCCGCTACTTCATTCATCCAGGAACTAACAAAATGTACCATGACCTAAAGAAGAATTATTGGTGGCTGGGAATGAAAGTCGACATAGCAAGGTATGTAGAAAGGTGCTTGACTTGTCTCCAGGTTAAGGCTGAGCATCAGAAGCCATACGGGAAAATCCAACCCTTGAAAATTTTTGGATGGAAGTGGGAGCATATTACCATGGATTTCATAACAAAGCTACCTCGTACAACTAAAGGTTATGATGCCATATGGGTCATAGTAGACAGACTGACGAAAAGTGCTCACTTTCTACCCATCCGAGAGACGTATAACTCGAAACGGCTAGCCAAATTATTCATAAATGAGATAGTTACCCGTCATTGTGTGCCGGTGTCGATTGTCTCTGACAGGGATACGCGGTTTACATCCAAATTTTGGAAGAAGTTCAACGATGCGATGGGAACTAGACTGCACATCAGTACAGCATAACACCCACAGACGGACGGCCAATCCGAAAGGACTATCCAGACCTTAGAGGACATGATTCCGGCATGTATTATAGATTTTGGTGGGAGCTGGGATAGTCACCTACCATTAGCGGAGTTCTCATACAATAACAGCTACCATGCCAGTATTGGTATGCCCTCGTAAGTGATGCTCTACGACCTGAAGTGTAGAACCCCTGTTTGTTCGGGGGAAATCGGATAGAAGGAGTTGGGGAGTATCGAGGTTATCGAGACAACCAATGAGTAGTTAGGTAGAATTAAAGCCTACATGAAAGCTGCTAAAGATAGGCAAAAATCCTATGCCGACAAACGTCGAAGACCGATTGAGTTTAACGTCGGTGAAAGAGTGATGCTAAAGGTGTTACCTTGGAGAGGAATCATTCGATTCAGAAAGAGAGGACAGTTAAGCCCTCGATTTATTGGGCCTTTCAAGATAGTAGCCCATGTGGGGGAAGTGGCATATAGGCTGGAACTACTAGACGAGTTGAGTGGAATTCATCCTACCTTCCACGTATCACATCTGTGTAAGTGTCTAGCAGATGAAGACGCTCATGTTCCACTGGAATATGTGTAGATTGATGACAGACTGAACTACATGGAACAACCCATAGCAATAATAGATAGGAAGGAGAAGCGATTGAGGAATAAAGTAGTTCCACTCGTCCGAGTACAGTGGAAGCATAGAAAGAGGTCGGAGTCCACTTGGGAATCTGAAGATTAGATGAGACAGCATTTGTAAGGCGCCGTCCCGGAAACCCCACAATTGGTCAATTACAACCTTATTTATAATAAGACACAATAAATTTCATACAAACTTTGTAGTGGATTAATTTATCAAAAACCATTCATGCATTAATATTTGATGTTGACAAATAATACATCATTGTTTTAAAGGAGTTACAAAAGAATATTCAGTTGAATTACAAAACAACAACATTATCATGCATGAAATGGATGCTAGTCTTTGCCCGCTAAGTAGGTTCACCCTCGTGCCATCCTTAGCAACAAGCTACCTGCCAACTAAAAATACAAAAAAAGTCAGTATTGCTGAGTGAGTTCTAGTTTTATAAATAAGATAGCTTTCTTTCATTTAAAACATTTTCTTTACTTTCGTACATGGTCATTCATCGTACATACATCAAGGTAATATAATTATTATCTTCCATTATTGCACATATTCGTTCGTTTCGCACTTTTTCATTATCTTTCACTTCTATCTAGATCCTGTCATAAGCTAGGCTCCATCGTTAGGCACGAAGCCACCTCAGTCTTGGGGTTAAGTAACAAGGATCCCATTTTGCATGTATGGATCAGTCACCAAGACTGACCCCCCGGTGTGTACCCTTATGGGTTAGCCAAGATCGCATGCTACATCACACACAGTTGAGCTAACAACTCTTAAATGAGTTGTGAACCTCTTTAAATTTGTTTGCAAGACTTTCATTCATTCATTATGTTCCACTTTCATTATCATTAATCTTTTTTTATTTATGATAATACTTTACATATAAGAGCATTAACACACCATGTAAGGCCACGTAATAATACGTAATAAGGAACATCAATAACAGACCACAAACATGTGAAACATGAACAAACATAAACCACCAAAATATTCCAGAGCTTAATCATAAATTTCTATTTCCCAAGATTTCAGAAAAATCCTAAGTCAATTTAGGCGCATGAGCACTATGTAGGCACATGGGTACTATGTAGGCGCACGGGCAATTGGGCGCATGGGGAAAACTTAGGCGCATGGGAACACTTGGGCGCACGGGTACTATGCAGGCGCACAGGCAGTTGGGCGCATGGGAAAACTTAGGCGGATGGGAAAACTTGGGCGCATGGGTACTATCCAGGTGCACGGGCAGTTGGGCGCATGGGAAAACTTAGGTGCATGGGCAAAGTGTTAGGCGCATGAGCAGTTTACCAGTTCTAACGTATACTAATTTCTGTCTCCATTCATCATCCTAATGTATTCTTAACCCAAATCTAGCATACTAAGCACTTAGAACAAGCATACAACCACATAACTCGATCAAAACATTCACAAACACACACCACCACGTAAAACAGGGGTAAACATACAGTACCAACACAGTGAGTTGTAAAATGATAGTTTATATGCATTTCAGCCCCAAAACAAGTTTAAACAGAAAAATGGGAGACCTAGAACTCACCTACAATAGCCTTCAAGTAAAACTCCTCCAAACTCGAGAGCACTTGGAGTTCAAACACCTAAACACACCAAAAACACACAACCGAACACAGAGGAACACATAAGACTCGTTCCAAAAGCTGAATATCCAGCTGAAACCGAACAAAACACATGAAAAGCTTACCTTCAAGCCGATCTTCTTCTTCTTCCCTCTAAAAACTGATGGAAAACTCTGTTGTTCTTCTTTTTGCAGCCGAATCAGTTGGTGGAGCATGATAGTGGGCGGCCATGCCCACCTTTTAAACATCATAATAATAAAGTTTGCCTCTTGCATAAATTTAACCCCTTAACTTGGGTTATTTCACCTTTCTTTCTCTATACTTCTCTTTTCTTTTCTTTTTTCTTTTTCTTTTTTTTTTTTTTGTAAACTTCCGGGTGTTACAAGTCCACCCCCCTTATATAGGTTTCGTTCCCGAAACCTGTCACTCCTCGAACACTTGTGGATAAGCTGTCTCATCTCCTCCTCAGTCTCCCACGTAGAATCGGATCCCTTCCTGTGCCTCCACTGTACTCGCACCAGTGGAACCACTTTATTCCGTAATTTCTTCTCTTTTTGGTCAATGATTGCCACTGGTTGCTCTACGTAATTGAGTTGTTCATCCACTTCAATGTCCTCCAGTGGTATAATTATATCTTCATTAGCTAGGCACTATCTTAGATGAGATACATGGAATGTTGGATGAATCCCACTTAACTCATCGGGTAGCTCCAACCTATAGGCCACCTCTCCTACTCGAGTAATGATTTAGAAAGGTCCTATATACCTCAGGCTCAGCTTACCCCGCTTTCTGAACCAAACAATCCCCTTCCAAGGTGAAACCTTTAGCATAACTTTATCAGCCACCTTGAATTCAATTGGTCTATGCCTCTTGTCAGCATACGACTTTTGCCTATCTTTTGCTGCCTTCATAAAGGGATTGATCTTCTCCAACTTTTCAGTCATTGCCTCGATCACTTCAACGCTCCCCAACTCCTTCTGTCTGATGTCACCCCAACATACGGGCGTTCTACACTTCCTACCATATAGCATCTCATATGGTGGCATACCAATGCTAGTATGATAACTGTTGTTGTATGAGAATTCAGCTAACGATAAGTGTTCGTCCCAACTTCCTCCGAAATCAATGACGGATGCTCGGAGCATATCCTCAAGCATCTGTATAGCTCTCTCTGACTGACCTTCTGTCTGAGGATGATAAGCCATACTGATGTGCAACCTCGTCCCCATCGCGTCTTGAAATCTCTTCCAAAACTTGGATGTAAACCAAGTGTCACGGTCAGACACGATAGACATTGGTACACCATGACACGTCACAATCTCTTGGATGAATAGATCCGCCAACCTCTCAGATGCATATGTCTCGTGAATTGGTAGAAAGTGAGCACTCTTCATCAAACAGTCAACTATCACCCATATAGCATCGTACCCCCTTGCCGTACGTCGTAACTTCGTAATGAAGTCCATGGTGATGTGCTCCCATTTCCACTCGGGTATATCCAAAGGTTGGATCTTCCCATATGGCTTCTGATGCTCCGCCTTCACTTGCAAGCAAGTAAGGTACTTACTCACATACTCCGCTACCTCATGCTTCATACACGGCCACCAGTAATCTTTCTTCATATCATGATACATCTTTGTAGCACCGGGATGAATGGAGTATCGAGTCTTATGAGTTTCATCCACGATTCGCCCCCGTAGGTCTCCATAACAAGGGATCCACATCCGCCCGAAGCGGGTTCTAACTCCGAGAGTGTTTTCACCCAACTCCATGACTAGACCTCTCATCCTTTGGGAGTTAAGGTGATCTTTTTTCAACGCCTCCTCTTGGTACCCCTTGAGTTGTGTCATCACATTGGAGGTCATCACCAACTGGTAAGCTTTCACCCGGATTGGCTCGGGTTTCTCTTTTTGGCTAAGGGCACCCGCCACTATGTTGGCCTTGCCCGAATGGTAGTGGATCTCACAATCATAATCCTTGATCAACTCTAACCACCTCTTTTGTCTCATATTGAGGTCCTTCTGCTCAAAAAAGTATTTCAAGCTCTTATGGTCAGTGAAGATAGTGCACTTCGTCCCGTATAAGTAGTGCCTCCAAATCTTCAATGCAAAGACCACAACCGCTAGCTCCAAGTCATGAGTAGGGTAATTAGCCTCATGGATCTTCAACTGTCAAGACGCATAGGTTATAACCCTTACTCGTTGCATCAGCACGCAACCCAATCCAAAATAAGAAGCATCTAAATAGACCGCCAAGTCTTCATTCCCTTCGGGTAGCGTCAAGACAGGAGCTTGAGTCAATCTTGTCTTTAACTCCTCAAAAGCATTCTCCTGTTCTAGACCTCATACAAACTTCACATCCTTGCAAGTCAATTTAGTCAATGGTGAGGCTAACTTAGAAAAGTCTTGGATAAATCTTCTGTAATAGCCCGCCAAACCCAAGAAATTGCGGATCTCGGATGGCTTCTTTGGAGTCTTCCACTGCATCACCACCTCCACCTTTGCCGGGTCCACCATAATCCCCTCGGAATTAACCACATGACCCAAAAACTAAACCTCGCGCAACCAGAACGTGCACTTGGAGAACTTAGCATACAGCTTCTCTCTTCTAAGCGTCTCCAGTATCACACGAATGTGACCGGCATGCTCTTCTTCGCTCTTCAAATAAATCAGAATATCATCGATAAACACAATCACTGATTTATCCAACATCGGCCGACACACCCGGTTCATCAAATCCATAACGGCAGCTGGCGCATTGGTTAAACCAAAAGACATGACAAGAAATTCATAATGCCCGTATTGAGTCCGAAACACGGTCTTCGGAATATCCTGCTCTTTAACTTTTAACTGGTGATAACCAGATCGGAGATCTATTCTTGAGAACCAACTGACACCATGGAGCTGACCAAACAAGTCATCAATTATGGGTAGTGGATATCGGTTCTTCACCGTCAACTTGTTTAACTCACGGTAGTCGATGCACATCCTCATACTACCATCCTTTTTCTTTACAAACAAGACTGGAGCACCCCAAGGAGAGATACTCTATCGAATGAACCCTTTGTCCAATAACTCGTGCAACTGAACCATCAGTTCCTTTATCTCAGATGGAGCCAATCGATATGGTGCCTTGGCAACAAGTTAAGCACCGGGTATCAAGTCGATCTAGAACTCGATCTCGCGGTCTAGAGGCACACCTGGTAAATCTTTTGGGAACACGTCTGGAAGGTCACACACAACTGGCACATCAGACAATTGTGGTACTGATGCATCCATATCCTTCACGTAAGACAGGTAGGCACTACATCCACGTTTCATGCACTTCTCTGCCACCACCGTTGAAATCACCTTCGGAACCGTAGTAACTCGATCACCGTAGATCGTCACCAAACTCCCATCAGGCGCAGTCAATTGGATCATCTTCTTGCGACACATAATATTTGCCTCATAGCCTGCTAACCAATCCATCCCTAGAACCACATCAAACCCGCCTAGGGGCATCACGAATAATTTAGTAGAGAATGTATGGCCTTCCAACTCTATGTCACAATTCTCTATCAGATCAGAAATCCTGGTAGACTTACCAATGGCAGTTTCTACGTCAAAGAGCTCATCAATACTTCTACTCCTAACAGCAACTTAGCACAGAAGGCAGCAGAAATAAAACTCTTACTGACACCAGAATCAAATAGTACAAAGGCACAAGTTGGTTTACTAGGAACGTACCTGACATGACATTGGGGTCCACCATAGTCTCCTCCCGGGTCATTGTAAATGCTCTGGCTTTTGCTATCTGCCCATCATTCTCGGTCCCCTTCTTTGCCCCAAAACTTTCAGCCCTCAGCTTCTTGCAATCCCTACTCAGATGGCCCTATTCACCATAGTTATAACATCTTACAACCCCACACTCTCTTGCCATATGACCGGGCTTCCCACACTTGAAGCAAAGATTCAGTCCCCACTTACACTCCCCTGTATGTTCCTTCCCGCACTTACCACACCTCTTCATTCCCGTACCTGATGTTACTACCCTTCGACCAAACCGCTTCCCGCTATAGTTCCCTCACCTCTACCACTGCCACCTCTCTCTCATCATACAACCTCCCTACCAGATCAACCACCGACCTAAAAGTACTTGGCTGGGCGGCGATCATGTGCCTGCGGATATCCATCAACAAACCCTGGATATACCCCTTGATCTTCCTTGACACTGGCGTCACTTGATCCGACACCATCCTTGCCATCTCATTTAACTTAGTAGTATACTGCTGGTGTGTCATGGTTCCCGCCTCCAGCTGTAAGAACTCTCTCTCAATCTTGTTAAGTTCCCTGTGAGGACAAAACTCCTCGTTCACCATCTTTTTCAGTTCACTCCACCTCATCCTCCCAACAGCCCTACTGCCCTCGGCCTGGACAATATTGTCCCACCAACATAAAGCCGAGTCCATGAATGAGTGGGTAGCAAACTTCACCTTTTGATCCTCCCTACATTCCCTGATCTCTAACACAACCTCCATTTCTCTCACCCATCGGTGAGCAGAAGCAACATTCCCGTTACCATCAAAAGTCGGGGGCTTGCATCTTTGAAATGCCCCATAACTACACCCCTTGGCAGTTTCCTGTACCTCTTCCTCTTCCTCCTCATCACTGGAGACGACCATCTCGGTTTCTGGTTGTTCCCCTTTACCTGAACCTCTCTCCTCACCCCCTCTCCCAACGGTCCTCCTCCTCTCCTCCTTCTCTTTCTTTTCATCCTCCCTCATAGCACGAATAACCTCGGTCACCACAGATGGCAGGATCATCTGCATGACCTGATGAACTTCCTCCACAACTGCCTCTTTCACAGTGGTTCTTAGATTAGCACTCTCATCACCACCTTCCTGATGATGAAGCTCGGGCTCTGCAGGAGCCGTCTCAGCAGCCTTAGCCTTGTTCCTGGTGACACATGGTCTAGCACGATGACCACCCTCTACATCACCTCGAGAAGGCTTCGAAGATCTACCACCAGCCATCCTAAGCGCTATAAGATTCGAACACCAACAAAATCATTCAAGGTAATAGCTCAGATTATGTCAAGTATAGTAAGTACCTAATTACAGTGGCCAGTTGTGATTAGCCACTTACTTTACTCTTCATCCCCCAAGCATTTCCTATCCTGACTACATTAGTATCCACATCTACTAAGAGCACATAAATCAGATAGCACGCGCACATAATACCGGTTAACTTTAAGAAAATAAATTACCTGATGGCACGTAGCTACTTAGGTTGGCATCCCTCCATTCGGTCCCATTCTCAGTTTAAGTTTAGGTTTTAAAAAATAATTTACCCAATTCTCTTAAACTTTGGCTCTGATACGAACTTGTAAGGCCCCGTTCCCAGGAACCCCACAGTTGGTCAATCATAGCCTTATTTATAATAAGACACAATAAATTTCATAAAAACATTGCAGCAGATTTATTTATCAAAAACCATTCATGCATTAATATTTGATGTTGACAAATAATGCATCATTGTTTTAAAGGAGTTACAAAAGAATATTCAGTTGTATTATAAAACAACAACATTATCGTGCATGAAATGGATACC
This sequence comes from Flaveria sonorensis, assembly GCA_025506505.1. Lineage (NCBI taxonomy): Eukaryota > Viridiplantae > Streptophyta > Magnoliopsida > Asterales > Asteraceae > Flaveria > Flaveria sonorensis. The sequence continues at coordinate 36,501,306 of CM046431.1, read as the reverse complement.
AGTCTTTGCCCGCCAAGTAGCTTCACCCTCGTGCCATCCTCAGCAACAAGCTACCTGCCAACTGAAAATGCATAAAAGTCAGTGTTGCTGAGTGAGTTCTAGTTTTATAAATAAGATACCTTTCTTTTGTTTAAAACATTTTCTTTACTTTCTTACATGGTCATTCATCATACATACATCAAGGTAATATCATTATTATCTTCCATTATCGCACATATTCGTTCGTTTAGCACTTTTTCATTATCTTTCACTTCTATCTAGAGCCTGTCATAAGCTATGCCCCATTGTTAGGCACGAAGCCACCTTAGTCTTGGGGTTAAGCGACAAGGATCCCGTTTCGCACGTATGTATCAGTCACCAAGACTGACCCCCCTGTGTGTACCCTCATGGGTTAGCCAAGATCGCACGCTACATCGCACACAGTTGAGCTAACAACTCTTTAATGAGTTGTGAACCTCTTTAAATTTGCTTGCAAGAATTTTATTCATTCGTTATGTTCTACTTTCATTATCATTAATCTTTTGCTTCTTTTATGATAATACTTTACGTATAAGAGCATTAACACACCATGTAAGGCCACGTAATAATACGTAATAAGGAACATCAATAACAGACCACAAACATGCGAAACATGAACAAACATAAACCACCAAAACATTCCAGAGCTTAATCATAAATTTCTATTTCCCAAGATTTCAGAAAAATCCTAAGTCAATTTAGGCGCATGAGCACTATGTAGGCATATGGGTACTATGTAGGCGCACGGGCAGTTGGGCGCATGGGAAAAACTTAGGCGCATGTGAACACTTGGGTGCACAGGTACTATGCAGGCGCACGGGCAGTTGGGCGCATGGGAAAAGTTGGGCGCATGGGAACACTTGGGCGCATGGGTACTATGCAGGCGCACGGGTAGTTGGGCGCATGGGAAAACTTAGGCGCATGGCCAAAGTGTTAGGCGCATGGGCAGTTTACCAATTCTAACTTATACTAATTTCAGTCCCCATTCATCATCCTATCGTATTCTTAGCCCAAATCTAGCATACTAAGCACTTAGAACAAGCATACAACCACATAACTCGGTCAAAACATTCACAAACACACACCCCCACGTAAAACAGGGGTAAACATTCAGTACCAACACACTAAGTTGTAAAATGATAGTTTATATGCATTTCAACCCAAAAACAAGTTTAAAACATAAAAATAGGAGACCTAGAACTCACCTACAGTAGCCTTCGAGTAAAACTCCTCCAAACTCGAGAGCACTTGGAGTTCAAACACCTAAACACACCAAAAACACACAACCGAACATAGAGGAACACATAAGACACGGTCCAAAAGATGAAAATCTAGCTGAAACCGAACAAAACACACGAAAAGCTTACCTTCAAGCCGATCTTCTTCTTCATCTCTCTAACAACCGATGGAAAACTCTGTTGTTCTTCTTTTTGCAGCCGAATCAGTTGGTGGAGCAGGGTAGTGGGTGGCCATGCCCACCTTTTAAACATCATAATATTAAAGTTTGCCTCTTTCATAACTTTAACCCCTTAACTTGGGTTATTTCACTTTTCTTTCTTTATACTTCTCTTTTCTTTTATTTTATTATTTTTTTTTGTAAACTTCCGGGTCTTACAGAATTACCCTCAGTTGTATGGTGAATAACGAGTTTCAGGGACGAAACCCAAATAAGGGGGGTGGACTTGTAACGCCCCGAATTTTTTAATGAAGGTGAAGTTCTCGCGCTAAGGTTGAGTTCTCGCGCGAGTCATAATGCTCTCACGTGGAGGGCAGTTCTCACGCGATTGGAGGTCTTGCGTGAGGACAGCTGCAAGGAGAGAGAGAGATGCTATAAATAGGCCCAGACACCCAATCTTCTCCACTTCATGCGAAAAGTCCTGCTGTTGTGCTTGAGAAGAGAGAAGTCAGTGCTAGGTGGTGTTTAAGGTATGCATTCGTCGATATTCGATGTATTTATGCATGTATGAACTGTATGTAATGATATTGCGCATGATTATGTTGCTTTTGCTCAAAACACTCTCGGTTTAAGTGTTGTTCGTGTGCAAAGATATCATAAGGTGAGTTCTAGACCCCTCTTTTACGTGTTTTTCCATGTTTTGGGGCTAGTATGCAAACCTAAATGAATGTTTTGATATAGTATGATGTTATAAATGGTTATAGCACGTTTTGGGCGTTAAAGTGGTTAAAGAAGTGATAACTTGTGGATAAAGTTTCGTGTAACAGAAAAGTTATCGCGCGGGGAGCGAGTTGTCACGCGAATAGTTGGTTTTCGCGGCAAGTGGTTACTTTTCAAAAGTACTCGCGCGACTGACGATATTCTCACGCGAAGGATGAGTTTTCAAGCGAAGAATGAGTTTTCTCGCGAAGGGTGAGTTCTCGTGCGAATGTAGATGTTCTCGCGCGAAAACTTAGACTGTTACGCCCATTGTTACCCCCGTAAAACATGCGTTAATGATAGTTTAATGATGAACTTAATGCTAAAGAATTAAAGTACGTATATACATATTATATATATCATTACAGTTTAAGGCTAAAGAATGATGATAAAGTCACATGTGAAATGTTAAAGAACTTGAATAATAATTCAAGAAAAGTTACCATGTTACCCGGTAAAGCACAGCTGTGAAAACGTTAAAGCACGCTAAAGAAGTTTTGCAAGCACAGCTAAAGGAGATATGCTTGGTGCATTCTCACATAAGAGCTACACATCGGTGTGCTCACATAGGAGCTATACTTTGGGTATCCCCACCTGCTAAAGGAGTTATGCCTCGTGCATTCTCATATAGGAGCTACACATTGGTGTGCTCAAACCTGCTAAAGGAGTTATGCCTCGTGCATTCTCACTTAGGAGCTACACATCGGTGTGCTCACATAGGGGCTACACTTTGGGTATGCCCACCTGCTAAAGAAGTCATGCCTCGTGTATTCTCACATAGGAGCTACATATTGGTGTGCTCAAACCAGCTAAAGGAGTTATGCCTCGTGCATTCTCACATAGGAGTTACACATCGGAGTGCTCAAACCTGCTAAAGGAGTTATGCTTGGTGTATTCTCACATAGGAGCTACACATCGGTGTGCTCATATAGGGGCTATACTTTGGGTATGCCCGCCTGCTAAAAGGGAGTGGCATTTGTTGCGTTCTCACCTGATAAAGGATCTAAGCTTTGTGCTAAGTTCAAAGATAAAGTAAACGAATAAAGCTAAAGTAAATGATAAAGTAAAGATTAAGTATGGGTAACATGATGATAAAGATAATGATAAAGTAAAAGCTAGAGTATAGTCATCGAACGAGTTCGATGATGATGTTGAATAAAGTTAAAGTTTATGCGATGTTAAAGTACGATAAAGTGTATGTTCATGATAAAGTTTCATTAAAGTAAACCTAGAGCTCACTCAGCGTCGCTGACTTTTGTTTGCATATTAGATTGACAGGTATGCTATATATTTTGGGGTGAGCTGGGCATGGATGGGAGAGCTACCTGGCACATGGTTGAGACTGACATCCTGGCATAGATTTTGGATTGATAACTATAGTTATCTCTTTGATGTGAATGTTTTAAACAAACAAAAATTTTGTATGTTCAGCTGCATATATTAATGAAATAATGATGTTCAATAACTCGTGTTTCTAATGTCCAAATCCAATTGTGAGGTTTCCCGGAATAGGGCCTTACAAGTTGTCACTGCCTCTGCCCAAAAAGACTTTGGCGTTCCTGAGTCAGACAACATGCACCCGACCTTGTTAAGAAAGGTCCTATTCATCCTTTCAGCTAACCCATTTTGCTGAGGGGTGTATGATACAGTCAAATGCCTACTAATGCCATGTTCTTTACAAAACTGATTAATCAAAGAACTGCAATACTCCATACCATTGTCAGTTCTTAGTTTCTTAACCCTTTTACCTGTCTGTGTTTCAACCAGCTGCTTCTATTCTTTAAACCTCAAGAATGCTTCATCCTTATGCTTAAGGATATATACCCAAACCCTTTTTGATCTATCATCAATGTTAAACAAGAAGTATCTTCCTCCATAAAGAGAATTAGTTCTTGCAGGCCCCCATAAGTCAGCATGAATGTATTCAAGAACATCCCTTGTCTCATGAACTCCCCTACTAAACTTAACCCTTGTTGACTTGCCCAACACACAATTCTCATAGAATCCCACATCACATCCACTAACTCCTGTGATGATTTCTCGCTTCCTTAGTTCTGTCAATCCCTGATCACTCACATGGCCCATTCTCTTGTGCCATAAAGCTGCAATGTTCATCCTATTGACATCAGCAACTGATACAGCACCACATATGACAGTACCATCAGAAACATATATATTGTTCTCCTTTCTTGAGCCTGACAACATAACCAACAACCCATTAATTTCTTTCACCTTCCTATTCTTAAGACTTACATTGTAGCCTTGGCTTTCCAGAGTACCTAGTGAGATGAGGTTGCTCTTGAGTTCAGGTATGTACCTAACCTGATCAAGAGTGAACTCCACCTCATTCTACAACTTGAGTGAGATAGAACCAATGCTTTTGATCATACATGGTCTATCATCACCTAGTTGTACATTTCCTAACTCCACCATCTCCAACTCTAGGAAGAATTCCCTTCTTGGGGTCGTATGATAGGAGCAGCCAGAGTCCATGATCCAATCTTGATCTATCTGACTTCTAGACACCATCAGGAGATCCATACTATCATAACCATCAAGGCTACTATCAACAGACATAATACCTTGTGTTCTATGCTGTTGAGGGTTGGCTTGCTTCTTTCGTTTATCCGGGCATTCTCTTTTTAGATGTTTATCAGAATTACAGATATAACATCTCCTCTTGAATTTGGACTTTGATCTTGAAGTTGAACTGCCTCTAGAAGTTCTAGATTCAGGTCTTCCTCTCATAATAAGCCATCACCAGCACCATCCTTGACATTAAACCTTTCTTTAATTCTTTTGAATTTATTGTAGCCAGCACCTCTTTTATTGACAATGACTCCCTCCCAAACATGAGAGTGTCAACAAAGTGCTCATACGTTTGTGGCAAAGAAGCCAAGAAGATTATTGCTTGATCTTCCTCTTCTAATTCAACATCAATGTTCTCAAGATCAATCACTAACTTATTAAATTCATCCACATGATCCTCAATTGACTTACCAGGAGCCAATTGAAACGTATAGACCCTTTTCTTGAGATACAACCGATTAGCCAGAGACTTAGTCATGTATAGCCCTTCAAGCTTTGACCACACCCCACTGGCTGACATCTCCTTTGATACCTCCCTGAGAACTCTATCTCTGAGACTTAGAATAATGGCACTATAAGCCTTTTCTAAGATATCCTTCTTTCTTTTTCTAATAGAGTCGCTGGCAAGCCATTTTCTCCTTTCAGCGCATCAATAACGCCCTGATGCACCAACAGCGCTCGCATCTTCACTCTCCATAGCCCAAAATCATACTTGCCATGGAATTTCTTGATTTCGAACTTCGTTGATCCCATCCTTCAATCGAATTTCACTTTGACACTTGAATCTTCAACCCACGAGCTGAACCAGGCTCTGATACCAATTGTAGAAAGATTAAACCAACCTAAACCGAAGATTATGAACTCGAAGCAATCGATCACACAAAAATCAACTCAAGAATGCAAATGATTTCACTATGAAAGTACGAATGATTACACAAGGAAAGAACAAGAACTCTATCTATGTGAAAGTACAAAAGAAAACGGTTAAATCGCCCGCCTATTAATGAAGACAAGGTGTGTTTACTCATAAGGTCTCTCTATGGGTTAAAGCAGTCTCTAAGGTGTTGGTATAAAAGATTTGATCATTTTATACTGAGTTAGCAATTTCATACGAGTAGCTATGATAGTTGTGTGTATTTCAAGTGTTACAATCCTAGTGAGTATGTTTATTTATTACTCTATGTTGATGACATGTTAGTGTGTTGTAAGGATCAGTCTCAAATAGAGTTAACAAAGAAGCTGTTGCATAAGGAGTTTGAAATGAAAGATCTGGGGGTAGCAAAAAAGATCTTGGGTATGGAGATTTCAAGGTATTTGGTCAATCAGAGTTTGTTCTTGACTCAAACCGGATACATAGATAAAGTGTTAGCTCAATACTCAATGCATGGTAGCAAGTGTGTGCAGACACCTTTGGGTCAACACTTTAAGCTTTCATCAAAGGATTCTCCTACTCAAGATGAAGATGCTAGAAGGATGTAGAAGGTACCCTATGCTAATGCTGTTGGTAGCTTAATGTACTTGATGATCTGTACCAGGCCAGATATTGCATATGTTGTAAGCATTATGAGCAGGTATTTGTCAAATCCAGGTAAATATCATTGGGAGGCAATAAAGTGGATTTTGAGGTATCTAAATAGTACAAGGCATGTGGGATTAGTCTTTGGTGATTGTCAAGGTTCAAAGCCTAGTATCCTTGGTTATGTTGATGCTGATTTTGCTAAAGATCTTGATAAAGGAAGATCCACCATTAGGTATATTTTCAAGGTGTTTGGTGGTGTTGTGAGCTGGAAGTCTTCTCTTTAGCATGTGGTTGTTTTGTCAACTACTGAGGCTAAGTATATTGCACTTACTGAGATTGTGAAGGAATCTGTTTGGTTGAAGGGTTTTGTATCTGAATTGGGAGTTAAGTTGGTTGATAGTTTGGTTCTGTGTGACAATCAAGGTGCAGTGAATTTGTCAAAGAATCAAGTATATCACGAACAAACTAAGCATATCAATGTCAGATTACATTTTATCCGATAGGTCGGAGGTAAAGGTGATCATGTTGATACAGAGGATAATGCGGCTGATGCATTAACCAAGGTGGTTCCAAGATCCAAGTTTACCAGGTGCTTGGAGATATTGGATGTGGGCTAGGAATTGGTCATGTACTAAGGTGGAGAATGTAGTGTATATAGTATGAGGACCAATTGTGTCAACTTTGTTTTTGTAAGGTGTAGAGTTGTAATAGTTCACTTATTAATAGTTCGTTAACAGGGTGGCAATTTAACCGTTTTCTTTTGTACTTTCACATAGATAGAGTTCTTGTTATTTCCTTGTGCAATCGTTCGTATTTTCATAATGAAATCATTTGCATTCTTGAGTTGATTGTTGTGTGATCGATTCCTTCGAGTTCATAATCTTCGGTTCAGATTGGTTTAATCTTTCTACAATATGCAATACATATGTTAGAATGCTCAAATTTATATCGATTTATAGCTTCAAAATATAACATTGCCTTTCCGAAATAACAAACACATCAAATATTTTTCCAGCATCATTGAAATGAAGGCAGAAATGAGCGCAATCAATACAACCTTCTAGCATAAAAAATAGTCTTTGCACTTGTCCCTAACGAATGAACCATTGTGCCAAGAAATAAAATCTAAGACTACATTATGTGAGCATATTGTGACAGAGTGATTTCTTCAACTCTCGTTTGACACTTAGATTTGATTAAAGCTCAGCCTTTGTGACCCAGATCGAGTAACAATTTAAATTACAATGTGGAAGCTTTTGCAAGCTCATAATACTAATAACTTTGTATTGATTATAACTTTGTTTACAAGTATTTTTTACAAGTACAAGAGCAAGACTTGTGTGAGTCTTTACGGGTACTTACAAATGAACCTACAACATCTATTTATACTACTTACAAATCTCTAGATCATTCTTGATATAAAGTGTTTTAAATCTATAATATCTAGATATTTTCATGAAAGTATCAAAGCTTTATAGAGCCTTCTTGGCTTGTCACTTTCTAGACTTGTCTTAGAAAAATATTTTGATCATCTTGATGCCTCAAGGCACTAAATGCTTTCTTGTGTGCCTTCATGATCTAAAACATTTTGGGTTGTTCCGAAGTTTTTCAGATAGCCCTATATGCCTTCATATGTTTTGGGAAACTTTTGGGATCCTAGATATACACCTTGATTTTAGACGGTTCGTGACATTCTCCCCCATCTAAACCCACGATGTCCTCATCGTGTATCTTGTGTTACCCTTGGCTTGTTCTCGTGAGTTGCAAGATGGATAGCAATTTACTTTGATTGTTAGTACTTGACTTTATTGTTGCGGTATGTACCTGATTGCTCTTAACGGCGACGACGACGGCAGCAGCGAAGACGATGGCAACAACGACGACGACAACGACAACAACGACAACAGCAACGACGATAGCAGCAGCAACAACAACAACAACAAAAACAACAACAATATTAGGGCACAAAATGATGACCAACACACAAAAATGAATGCAGCCACTTCGGTAGTATGCTTGAAACGACAACTCCCACCCTCACTTCTGCATCTTGATCTTAGGCTCTATCTCAAATCCTCCATACACCTCTTCTTCTAAACGTACAACATCTAAGCAAAGTGTATTTAAGACACCAAATAAGATTAGAAAGAAAGCATCTCTAATCTATAATCTTTAATCTTCTCTAATACTATATAATACAAAACCATTTGGTAGATTGGTAATTTTTTATTTTTGTAAGACACCTAGAACAATTATTTAATCATATGGTACAATTGTTTTTTGTAAGTGTTCCTAAATTGCAATCATTTAATAAACTTATTCTAATTAATACATGAGTTAATGTATATGATTAAATTCACAATATTAAGTATTTTTTAGTTATAATAATTTAAATTAACATTATATTTATATTTTTACTATTTAAATTAAGTATTATATTATTAACTAAATGCTATTTACCAAATATTTATATAGTTATAATAATAATAATATAATAATAATAATAATAATAATAATAATAATAATAATAATAATAATAATTATAATAACAATAAAATAAGTATTTAAGGTTGGTTGGAAAGATACTCGTTAGCACTCGCGCATCACGTGAGTCAATTCACTATAAATAACATATAAAAAATAATAATAAATATATATATGATCTATACTATTTATAAATTATTTTATGATGTCAAAATAATAATTTTATTTGATCTCAAGACACTTATGGATTTTTGTTTAATTTTTTAATCCATATGAATTTATTGAATTTAATAATAATAACAATAATCATAATATTAATAATAGTAATATTATTTAAAGTAATTATAATAGTTATTTACAAAATAAAAAACAATTTTAGTAATAAGTAATAATGTGTAATAATATACAAGTTATCAAAATAAAAATATATAAGCTCTCAAAACTATTTCAAGGTTCTGAGTTTTATATCGTTTTTCTCTTATAATTATGATGGTTTGTAAAATCTAAATTTGTCGTTATAATGTTCTAAATTATATCAACGTTTGAACATGATCGTTTTTCAAAACAGAGTTGTTAATATAATTTTTATACATATCTATAGATTAAATACTGATATACAAATAATTAAAATCAAATATTATAAATTTTAACAACTCACAACAAAACGGGTTCACATACTATACTTAATATGCCCAAGAAAAAGCAAAAGACGCGTGTACAAAAGGCCCATATGTGTGGCCAGCTTAAGAGATAAACAAAGAATATAAAAAATCATGGCATAATAGGAGCAATTACTAATGATCGTTTGTAATTCTATAAGTAAATTATTTTATTTATTGACATTAGAAAAAGAAAAATAGTTTATTAAAATAAATAATTTAGTTACTAAATATTAGTAAAGAAAATAGGACTCGTTTAGCAAATTTATATAATATGGAGTCGGTTACTATACAAAGTGTAATTTTCATGCAAATCGTATAGAGTCACAAGGACGCGACACGTGTTTTCTTACGGATGGGTAGTTTCGTCCGCGTTACCATTACGCATATAATATACATAATTACGCAATTTATAGGTTATAAAAATAATTACGCAAGTTATATTTATAATTACGGAAGTTATATGATAATTACGCAAGTTACGTTGATAATTACGCAGTGAAAAATCATGCAAGTTATACACACAACACATAGACGTTTTTTTTTATATTATTTTTTTTTAAAAAGTATAGCAATACTATACTCATATTAAAGATGATAAAATGTTCGTTTTAATGTATATTTTTTTTAAAAAAAGTAATCATATATGAAAAAGTTATATGTGTTTAAAATAACGAGTGAATATAAAACAAAATCAACAATTGTAGGCTATTTCCAATTCTACTCCTCTAGGCACATTCCTTGCGTGATTATTTTATCTTAAATCTGAACCGTTCATCTCTTAAATCGATGTTTCTCGCTACTTCGTACCCTTCGGATAAAAACAACATTCTGTATAGTAAACTTTTCCTATATAATATATTTTAATTTTGGGTTATAATCTATGTAGATTATATAACTCATGGTTTAATTTGAACGAGCAAAAACGAGCAAGCTATAAGCTACAGTTATATATGCTTCGGCTCAGCTAGTTTACGAACCGAACCGAACTGTGTCAAAACATTTAGAAACAGTTCAATTTGAGGAGATTTTTTGAAGTATGTCTTAGTACTTTTTTAATAGCCCTAACCAAACCTAATGATAATCTAGGGATCACATGATAGATCGTAAAAAGTGTGACACTCTCAGTTTGCTCATTTTTCACTTTTAAAAATATGAAAGCATAATAATAGTAACGTGATTACAAGATACCATTATAAGTCACTATTTTCAACTACAAATATACGACTTTGTTTTAGAGAATAAGTATTATCTTAATCAGACTTATTTATTCGTTTTTCAGCCGATACCGTCCCCCAATCACATCAGGAGGAAACCCGCAACTATGAAAACCCACTCTCTCAACTTTGTATTGATTATAACATTGTTTACAAGTATTTTTTACAAGTACAAGAGCAAGACTTGTGTGAGTCTTTATGGGTACTTAGAAATGAACCTACTACATCTATTTATACTACTTACAAATCTCTAGATCATTCTTGATATAAAGTGTTTTAAATCTATAATATCTAGATATTTTCATGAAAGTATCAAAGCTTTCTAGAGCCTTCTTGGCTTGTCACTTTCTAGACTTGTCTTAGAAGACTATCTTGATCATCTTGATGCCTCAAGGCACTAAATGCTTTCTTGTGTGCCTTCATGATCTAAAACATTTTGGGTTGTTCCGAAGTCTTCCAGATAGCCCTATATGCCTTCATATGTTTTGGGAAACTTTTGGGATCCTAGATATACAACTTAATTTTAGGCGGGTCGTGACATTCTCCCCCACCTAAACCTACGATGTCCTCATCGTGTTTCTTATGTTACCCTTGGCTTGTTCTCGTGAGTTGCAAGATGGATAGCAATTTACCTTGATGGCTAGTGCTTGACTTTATTGTTGTGGTATGTACTTGATTGCTCTTAACGATATGTACAAAGTGTTTAGAAAAGTTGTAGGAGCGGCCTTCGGTTTTCTGAAAAATTCTATCTCGAGTACAATCTTGTAGTCGCCAAATGGTGCTATCGAGAAATCAAGCTTAACTTACTATGTCCTGATCTTTGTCTTGACGACCCATGACATTCTCTCGTTTGGTTTTGGGTTACCATTGGTGTCTTTAAGAATCCATCTTGTGCAGAGATTCTTTAGTTGAGTCTCTTGCCCTCTTCTCATGTTATAAATTTATGACTTGCTCTAATATCGACTAGTGCCTTTGCAAGTTGTTCATTTACTTCCATGTAAACAAGCCGAACTCCTTTTGCCTACGTGTCCATGATGTTTCCATTGTTCTTCATTGGGTAGGACGTAACCATTTTTAATAGCTTCCCTTCGTGTGTCATTAACGTGTTTAGGATTTGTAATTTCATTTTCTCGATACGAGCCACTTTGTCTTTATGGGATGCTTTACCACTTCTTGCCACCATGGCTTGTAGACTTTGTTTCTGTGGGCTATCTCGAGCATTATGTGATCCAAAACATATGGAACATAATTTTGGAGTGCGTCAATTGTTGTCGAATCGTAGTGATTATTCATATCCACCAAGTGTTTGGGCCTTATCCCCCCACCATTCTCATCATCACTTTCCTTATTCGTGGGCTTATATGATTGTTTTTCTTTAAGATCGATCAAGCTTTTAGCTGTTGCGATGGTTGAAGCAAGATTTTGAACATTTCGTCGTTCTAATTCTATCTTAGCCTATGATTGTAATCCGTCCAGGAAATAAAACATGGATTCCTTTTCCGATAAGTCCTCGAGATCTCAAAGGCAGGTGTTATAAATTCTTTAACATGATCCTAGATGGTCTCTGATTGTTTGAGCTTTCAAAGTTGACTCCTCGCTTCATGCTCAGCGCTTACTGGATAAGATTGAAATTTGAGCTCTTGAACGAATTCAGTACAAGTTTTTATTATAAACGTGCCTCATTTAATGTCCTTGCTTCAGCGTGTCCACCATAACGTTGTTGTATTTTTCAGACACATCGTTGTCGTTTTGATTTTGGTGGCATCATCGTTTTTATTATGAACGTACCTCATTTAACTGGCCGAGCTTCTCGTTTGCCTATAAACGGTGATGGTTTGGGAATTTAAACTCTTGGTGTAAGGTTCACGATGTTCCCCCTGGTCATAACTATTGCCTTGGTACAATCGTTTACTTTGGATTCCAAGTCAATTAGACTCCGATGCATGTCACTTGACAAGTCATCCATCTCTTTACGTAGTTTGGTGCTAACGTATCAAATCGTGTCTCTTATCACATCTCGGATTAGAAGTTTTACTTCATCTCGAAGTAGTTCTACTACAGCCTTACGTCCTTCTCGAAGCTCTTTGAATTCGGCTTTCAATGCATCTAACCGTTGGAGACATATGTCAACATAAGATCCTATTTTGACAAAGCATGTGTCCATGTCACTTGCTTGCTTTTCCAAGGTACGATCCTTGGAAAATCCTTGATTCTTCTTGTTTCCATGGGGAGTCTCATATAATCCCTAGTGTTCTTCATCGCCAACAATCTTTCTCGGATTAGCCACAACCCTAAGTGATCAACGGTGCTCTAATACCACTTTGTCACTGAGTGATTTCTACAACTCTCGTGCAACACTTAGACTTGATCTAAGTATAACCTTTGTGACACAAATTGAGTAACAAATTAAGTTAAGATGCGAAAAATTTTGCAAGTTCTTAATACAAATGACTTTGTATTGCTTACAAAGTTGTTTACAAGTGTGCTTTACAAGTACAAGAGTAAGACTTTTGTGAGATTTTTTGGATGCTTACAAGTAAGCCTACAACAACTATTCATACTTCTTACAAATCTTTAGATCATTCTTGATCGAGAGTGTTTTAAATCTATAATATCTAGATAGTTTCATGAAAGTATCAAGGCTGTAGACCCTTTCTGGCCGGTCCCTTTCTAGACTAGTCTTAGAAAAATATCTTTATCATCTTGATGCTTCAAGGCTGATCTAGATTCTTCAAGGCTAATCAAGATGCTTCCTATAATAAGTAAGTCTATATGAATCACAAACGGTTACAAAACGGTGTTATCTTAAAAAAATAACATAAACTAGGGCTAAAATATATCAGCATCGAGTACACGTTCACCAACATCCACCCAATCAAAGCCTCAAAATTAAATAGGTTTTGAAGTTATGAGATTTAAATGATCACTACGAAACAATTCAAATAAGCTTACTTACATGTATACATCACCATGTAACATCTCCTTTCACGAATTAGAGTAAAATATATGAAATTTATATATCAAAATCGTTAAACGAGTAAATAACAGGTCAAATAAATATTGATGTATGAGACATTTTAAGAAGTGTTAATTGTAAATAATAATAATAACTAGTATTAAGCCCGCTGCGTTACGGTATGAGCGTAAAACCATATCAAGTAACACCAATGTCATACCACTATCGGCAATCATAAACACTAGAAAAACTTATATTAAAAAAGAAGTAAAAACGAAAGAGATAAAACAAAACAAAAAGTAGACGTAAAAACGTTGAACCATGCACGTGACATGTAAACATTAACAACAATAAGTAAGTCGTTCTAGGACCCCTACATTACAACAGAGATGTTAAATAGAAAACATAAACGTAACAACGTTGAACCGCATGTGCACGTTATGACATGTTAACCCTCAAAATTTAGACCGTAAATCGAAAATTTTGTAAAAGATGAAAATTATTGGAAATTAAAGTTGAAAGTGAAAACTTTTAGGGGTTAAATTGTGAAATATGTAAAAGTATTGGGTTTAAAACATAAAGTTAAAAGGAAAAAAAACAAGTACAGTTTTTATACAATTGGTACAACATCTAATGCATCTCTTGCTAATTAGTAATATTTAAATAATAATAATAATAATAATTGTAACAATAATAATAATAATAATAATAATAATAATAATAATATAATAACAAATAACAATAACAACAATAATAATAATATTAATAATAATAATAATAATAATAATATAATAATAATAATAATAATAATAATAATAATAATAATAATAATAATAACAACAACAACAGTAATAGTAACAGTAATAGTAACAGTAATAATAATAGTAACGGTAACGGTAACAGTAACAGTAAAAGTAAAAGTAATATTAACAGTAACAGTAACAGTGCAGTAACAATTACAATAACAGTAATAATAATAGTAACAATAACAGTAACAGTAACAGTAACAATAATAATAGTAGAAATAGTAGTAATAGTAGTAATAATAGTAATAATAATAGTAGTAATAGTAGTAGTAGTAGTAGTAACAATAATAATAATAATAATAATAATAATAATAATAATAATAATAATAATAATAATAATAATAATAGTAATAAGTAGTAGTAATAATAATAATAAGAGTTAATTACATGAAAGGTCCCTATGGTTAGGCCTGGTTTCACTTTTGGTCCCCAGGTTTGAAAAACTACAAGGTCGGTCTACATGTTTAACAAAATGTAACACTAAAGGTCCCTGACTTGGATGGAGAGTTAACTTTTTTGTTATTTTTTAAAAATGACCATTTTACTCCTACAATATTATAAATAAAAAATAAAATAAATGTATTTATAATAAATGAGAGAAGTCAGAGAACCCAACCCCACCCCATCTTCAACCTAAATTCAACAGCTTCATCATTGCCGCCACCGCTGCCCCACACCACCGTAACGTACCCCAACCTCCGGTGGGAAGTTCCGGCAATGTCGGTCACCTCCTGGATTTGTTGGAGTAGTAGTACATCTGTGGTATTTTTGGGATAATGGGGAGACAGCGATGGTGCTATGATTCCGGCTGGATTCCGGCAGCCCACAGCAGCCCTCCGGCGAATAGGAGCACGTGGACCATCCCATCTCTTAAAACTCGACCCCTGAATCTGCTGGTGATGGTTGTTTCTTCTAAATCGTGACGGTGGCGGCACAAAACCACCATAAAGGCGACGCTGGAGGTGGTTCTGTTGGTGTTAAAGTGGTGGATGCACACGGTCGTGAGGAGGCTGCTGCTGGTCGATGATGGTGAAGGCGATTGCGCAGGTGGTGTGAATCGGTGAACTATTACAACTCTACACCTTACAAAAAAAAAGTTGCAACAATTGGTCCTCGTACTATATACACTACATTATATACACTACATTTAATGTAGTGTATATAGTACGAGGACCAATTGTGTTAACTTTGTTTTTTGTAAGGTGTAGAGTTATAATAGTTCAGCTATTAATAGTTCGTTAATAGGCGGGCGATTTAGCCGTTTTATTTTGTTCTTTCACATAGATAGAGTTCTTGTTCTTTCCTTGTGTAATCGTTCGTACTTTCATAGTGAAATCATTTACATTCTTGAGTTGATTGTTGTGTGATCGATTGCTTCGAGGTCATAATCTCGGTGTAGATTGGTTTAGTCTTTCTACAATTGGTATTAGAGCCTAGTTCGGCTCATGGGTTGAAGATTCAAGTGTCGAAGTGAAATTCGATTGAAGGATGGGATCAACGTAGTTCGAAATCGAGAAATTCGATGGAAGAATGATTTTGGGCTATGGAGAGTGAAGATGCGAGCAATGTTGGTGCATCAGGGCGTTGTTGATGCGCTGAAAGGAGAAAATGGCTGGCAAGTGACTCTTTCAGCAAAAGAAAAGAAGGATATCTTGGAAAAGGCTCACAGTGCCATTATTCTGAGTCTCGGAGAGAGAGTTCTCAGGGAGGTATCAAAGGAAACATCAGCCAGTGGGGTGTGGTCAAAGCTTAAAGGGCTGTACATGACTAAGTCTTTGGTTAACTGGCTGTATCTCAAGAAAAGGGTCTATACGTTTCAATTGGCTCCTGGTAAGTCAATTGAGGATCATGTGGATGAATTTAATAAGTTGGTGATTGATCTTGAGAACATTGATGCTGAATTAGAAGAGGAAGATCAAGCAATCATCTTTTTGGCTTCTTTGCCACAAACTTATGAGCACTTTGTTGACACTCTCATGTTTGGGAGGGAGTCATTGTCAATGGAAGAGATACTGGCTACAATAAATTCAAAAGAATTAAAGCAAAGGTCTAATGTCAAGGATGGTGCTGGTGATGGCTTATTTGTGAGGGGAAGACCTGAATCTAGAACTTCTAGAGGCAGGTCAACTTCAAGATCGAAGTCCAAATTCAAGAGGAGATGTTATATCTATAATTCTGATAAACATATGAAAAGAGAATGCCCAGATAAATGGAAGAAACAAGCCAACCCTCAACAACATAGAACTCAAGGTAGTATGTCTGTTGATAGTAGCCTTGATGGTTATGATAGTGTGGATCTCCTGATGGTGTCTAGACGTCAGATAGATCAAGATTGGATCATGGACTCTGGCTGCTCCTATCATATGACCCTAAGAAGGGAATTCTTCCAAGAATTGGAGATGGTGGAGTTAAGAAATGTACAACTAGGTGATGATAGACCATGTATGATCAAAAGCATTGGTTCTATCTCACTTAAGTTGGAGAGTGAGGTGGAGTTCACTCTTGATCAGGTTAGGTACATACCTGAACTCAAGAGGAACCTCATCTCACTAGGTACTCTGAAAAGCTAAGGCTGCAATGTAAGTCTCAAGAATAAGAAGGTGGAAGTAATCAATGGGTTGTTGGTTATGTTGTCAGGCTCAAGAAAGGAGAACAATATATATGTTCTTGATGGTACTGTCATATGTGGTGCTGCATCCGTTACTGATGTCAATAGGATGAACATTGCAGCTTTTGTGGCACAAGAGAATGGGCCACGTGAGTTATCAGGGATTGACAGAACTGAGGAAGCGAGAAATCATCACAGGAGTTAGTGGCTGTGATGTGGGATTCTGTGAGCATTGTGTGTTGGGCATGTCAACAAGGGTCAAGTTTAGTAGGGGAGTTCATGAGACAAAGGATGTTCTTGAATACATTCATGCTGACTTATAGGGGCCTGCAAGAACTAATTCTCTTTGTGGAGGAAGATACTTCTTGTCTATCATTGATGATAGATCAAGAAGGGTTTGGGTATATATCCTTAAGCATAAGGATGAAGCATTCTTGAGGTTTAAAGAATGGAAGCAGCTGGTTGAAACACAAATAGGTAAAAGGGTTAAGAAACTAAGAACTGACAATGGTATGGAGTTTTGCAGTTCTTTGTTTAATCAGTTTTGTAAAGAACATGGCATTAGTAGGCATTTGACTATGCCATACACCCCTCAGCAGAATGGACTACCTGAGAGGATGAATAGGACCTTGCTTAACAAGGTCAGGTGCGTGTTGTCTGACTCAGGAATGCCAAAGTTTTTTTGGGCAGAGGCATTGACAACTGCAGCCTATCTTGTTAACAGGTCTCCTTTTCAGCTATAAATATGAAGACTCCTATGGAGATGTGGACTGTTGTTAAACTTGATTGCTGTCATTTGAGGGTGTTTGGTTCTTTGGCCTATGCTCATGTTAAGAAAGACAAACTTGATCCTAGAGCTAAAAGATGTGTGTTGCTCGGCTACCCTGAGGGTGTAAAAGGCTACCGATTGTGGAGGCTTGATGATGGTAGTCCTAAGGTAATAATCAGCAAAGATTTAGTTTTTATGGAAGAGGTAGTTTATAGAGATCTGTTTGATAAGAAAAAAGAACAGGAGGAACTGGTAGATGGTGTTCAAATTGAGGTGGAGCTCAAATCTTCCGAAGGCAGTTCCAAAGCTTCCGAAGGTTTTATCAAAGCTTCTGAAGGTAGTTCAAAATCTTCCGAAGGTATTTCATAATCTTCCGAAGGCATATCTAAATCTTTTGAAGGTGTTTTCAAATCTTCCGAAGGTATCCTTAAATCTTCTAAAGGTATTAAAGTTTCTTCCGAAGGTACTTTTGAAGTAGGGGAAAGCTCATAGCAGGGTTCACACTCTTCACATTCATCAGGTGACTATAGTTTGGCTAGAGATAGAGCCAGAAGGCAGCCTGTGATGCCAGCTAGATATAGAACTAATAAAGATATATTTGCATTTGTGTTCAGTGTAGCTGCAGAAGAGTGTGTAATAGAACTATTATCATATGGTAAGGCTATTGAGTTGGTTGATAGAGACAAATGGATGAGTGCTATGGTAGATGAGATGGATTCTTTGAGAAAGAATAACACATGGGTGTTGGTGGACAAACTAGCAGGGTAGAAGTTAGTTGACTGTAAGTGGTTGTATAAGCTGAAATAGGGGTTAACTAAGGCTGATCCACCAAGTTTAAGGCCAGGTTGGTGGCTAGGGGTTTTACACAGAGAGAAGGCATTGATTACAATGAGGTTTTCTCCCCTGTGGTAAAACACTCTTCTATTAGAGTAATTCTATCCATGGTAGCTGCTAATAACATGAAGCTTGAACAACTTGATGTTAAAACAGCTTTCCTTCATGGTACTCTAGATGAAGAGATCTATATAAGACAACCAGCTAGGTTTGTAAAACCAGGAGAAGAAGATAAGGTGTGTTTACTCAAAAGGTCAATCTATGGGTTAAAGCAGTCTCTAAGGTGTTGGTATAAAAGATTTTATGATTATATACTGAGTTAGCAATTTCATAGGAGTAGCTATGATAGCTGTGTGTATTTCAAGTGCTACAAGCCTGGTGAATATGTTTATTTGTTACTCTATGTTGATGACATGTTAGTGTGTTGTAAGGACCAGTCTCAAATAGAGTTAACAAAGAAGTTGTTGCTTAAGGAGTTTGAAATGAAAGATCTGGGGGTAGCAAAAAAGATCTTGGGTATGGAGATTTCAAGGTATTTGGTCAATCAGAGGTTGTTCTTTACTCAAACCGGATACATAGATAAAGTGTTAGCTCAATACTCAATGCATGGTAGCAAGTGTGTGCAAACACATTTTAGACAACACTTTAAGCTTTCATCAAAAGATTCTCCTACTCAAGAGGAAGATGCTAGAAGGATGCAGAAGGTACCCTACGCTAATGCTGTTGGTAGGTTAATGTACTTGATGGTCTGTACTAGGCCAGATATTGCATATGCTGTAAGCATTTTGAGCATGTATTTGTCAAATCCAGGTAAACTTCATTAGGAGGAAGTGAAGTGGATTTTGAGGTATCTAAATGGTACAAGGCATGTGGGATTAGTCTTTGGTAATTATCAAGGTTCAAAGCCTAGTATCCTTGGTTATGTGGTGCTGATTTTGCTAAAGATCTTTATAAAGGCTGATCCACCACTGGGTATGTTTTCAAGGTATTTGGTGGTGTTGTGAGCTGGAAGTCTTCTTTTCAGTGTGTGGTTGCTTTGTCAACTACTGTGGCTGAGTATATTGCACTTACTGAGGTTGTGAAGGAATCTATTTGGTTAAAGGGTTTTGTATTTGAATTGGGAGTTAAGTTGGTTGATACTTTGGTTCTCTATGACAATCAAGGTGCAGTGAATTTGTCAAAGAATCAAGTATATCACGAATGAACTAAGCATATCAATGTCAGATTACATTTTATCCGAGAGGTCATTCAGTCTAAGGAGGTAAAGGTTGATCATGTTAATACAGAGGATAATGCGGCTGATGCATTAACCAAGGTGGTTCCAAGATCCAAGTTTACCAGGTGCTTGGAGATATTGGATGTGGGCTAGGAACTGGTGTAGATTGGTTTAATCTTTCTACAATATGCAATACATATGTTAGAATGCTCAAATTTATATCGATTTATAGCTTCAAAATATACCATTGCCTTTCCGAAACAACAAACACAACAAATATTTTTCCAACATCATTGAAATGAAGGTACAAATGAGCGCAATCATTACAACCTTCTAGCATAAAAAATAGTCTTTGCACTTGTCCCTAACGAATGAACCATTGTGCCAAGAAATAAAATCTAAGACTACATCGTGTGAACATATTGTCACTGAGTGATTTCTTCAACTCTCGTTCGACACTTAGATTTGATTAAAGCTCAGCCTTTGTGACCCAGATCGAGTAACAAATTAAATTACAATATGGAAGCTTTTGCAAGCTCATAATACTAATAACTTTGTATTGATTATAACATTGTTTACAAGTATTTTTTACAAGTACAAGAGCAAGACTTGTGTGAGTCTTTATGGGTACTTACAAATGAACCTACAACATCTATTTATACTACTTACAAATCTCTAGATCATTCTTGATATAAAGTGTTTTAAATCTATAATATCTAGATATTTTCATGAAAGTATCAAAGCTTTCTAGAGCCTTCTTGGCTTGTCACTTTCTAGACTTGTCTTAGAAAAGTATTTTGATCATCTTGATGCCTCAAGGCACTAAATGCTTTCTTGTGTGCCTTCATGATCTAAAACATTTTGGGTTGTTCCAAAGTTTTTCAGATAGCCCTATATGCCTTCATATGTTTTTGGAAACTTTTGGGATCCTAGATATACACCTTGATTTTAGGCGGTTCGTGACATTCTCCCCCATCTAAACCCACGATGTCCTCATCGTGTATCTTGTGTTACCCTTGGCTTGTTCTCGTGAGTTGCAAGATGGATAGCAATTTACTTTGATTGCTAGTACTTGACTTTATTGTTGCGGTATGTACCTGATTGCTCTTAACGGCGACGACGACGGCAGCAGCGACGACGATGGCAGCAACGACGACGACAGCGACGACAACGACAACAGCAACGACGATAGCAGCAGCAGCAACAACAACAACAACAAAAACAACAACAATATTAGGGCACAAAATGACGACCAACACACAAAAATGAATGCAGCCACTTCGATAGCATGCTTGAAACGACAACTCCCACCCTCACTTCTGCATCTTGACCTTAGGCTCTATCTCAAATCCTCCATACGCCTCTTCTTCTAAACGTACAACATCTAAGCAAAGTGTATTTAAGACACCAAATAAGATTAGAAAGAAAGCATCTCTAATCTATAATCTCTAATCTTCTCTAATACTATATAATACAAAACCATTTGGTAGATTGGTAATTTTTATTTTTGTAAGACACATAGAATAATTATTTAATCATATGGTACAATTGTTTTATGTAAGTGTTCCTAAATTGCAATCATTTAATAAACTTATTCTAATTAATACATGAGTTAATGTATATGATTAAATTCACAATATTAAGTATTATTTTATTTATAATAATTTAAATTAACATTATATTTATATTTTTACTATTTAAATTAAGTATTATATTATTAACTAAATGCTATTTACCAAATATTTATATAGTTATAATAATAATAATAATAAATATAATATATAATAATAATAATAATAATAATAATAATAATAATAATAATAATAATAATAATAATAATAATAATAATAATAACAATAAAATAAGTATTTAAGGTTGGTTGGAAAAAATACTCGTTAGCACTCGCGCATCACGTGAGTCAATTCATATAAATAACATATAAAAATAATAATAAATATCTATATGATCTATACTATTCATAAATTATTTTATGATGTCAAAATAATAATTTTATTTTGATCTCAAGACACTTATGGATTTTAGTTTAATTTTTTAATCCATATGAATTTATTGAATTTAATAATAATAACAATAATCATAATATTAATAATAGTAATAGTATTTAAAGTAATTATAATAGTTATTTACAAAATAAAAAACAATTTTAGTAATAAGTAATAATGTGTAATAATATACAAGTTATCAAAATAAAAAATATATAAGCT
The DNA here is from genome assembly GCA_025506505.1 of Flaveria sonorensis. Classification (NCBI taxonomy): domain Eukaryota; kingdom Viridiplantae; phylum Streptophyta; class Magnoliopsida; order Asterales; family Asteraceae; genus Flaveria; species Flaveria sonorensis. The sequence continues at coordinate 36,479,251 of CM046431.1, read as the reverse complement.
CTCAAAACTATTTCAAGGTTCTGAGTTTTATATCGTTTTTCTTATAATCATAAAATATGATGGTTTGTAAAATCTAAATTTGTCGTTATAATTTTCTAAATTATATCAACGTTTGAACATGATCGTTTTTCAAAACAGAATTGTTAATATAATTTTTACACATATCTATAGATTAAATACTGATATACAAATAATTAAAATCAAATATTATAAATTTTAACAACTCACAGCAAAACGGGTTCACATACTATACTTAATATGCCCAAGAAAAAGCAAAAGACGCGTGTACAAAAGGCCCATATGTGTGGCCAGCTTAAGAGATAAACAAAGAATATAAAAAATCATGGCATAATAGGAGCAATTACTAATGATCGTTTGTAATTCTATAAGTAAATTATTTTATTTATTGACATTAGAAAAAGAAAAATAGTTTATTAAAATAAATAATTTAGTTACTAAATATTAGTAAAGAAAATAGGACTCGTTTAGCAAATTTATATAATATGGAGTCGGTTACTATATAAAGTGAAATTTTCGTGCAAATCGTATAAAGTCACAAGAACGCGACACGTGTTTTCTTATGGATGGGTAGTTTTGTCCGCGTTACCATTACGCATATAATATACATAATTACGCAATTTATAGGTTATAAAAAATAATTACGCAAGTTATATTTATAATTACGGAAATTATATGATAATTACGCAAGTTACGTTGATAATTACGCAGTGAAAAATCACGCAAGTTATACACACAACACATAGACGTTTTTTTTATATTATTTTTTTTTAAAAAAAATATAGCAATACTATACTCATATTAAAGATGATAAAATGTTCGTTTTTATGTATATTTTTTTTAAAAAAAGTAATCATATATGAAAAAGTTATATGTGTTTAAAATAACGAGTGAATTTAAAAAAAAAATCAACAATTGTAGGCTATTTCCAATTCTACCCCTCTAGGCACATTCCTTGCGTGATTATTTTATCTTAAATCTGAACCGTTCATCTCTTAAATCAATGTTTCTCGTTACTTCGTACCCTTCGGATAAAAACAACATTCTGTATAGTAAACTTTTCCTATATAATATATTTTAATTTTGGGTTATAATCTATGTAGATTATATAAGTTATGGTTTAATTTGAACGAGCAAAAACGAGCAAGCTATAAGCTACAATTATATATGCTTCGGCTCAGCTAGTTTACGAACCGAACCGAACTGTGTCAAAACATTTAGAAACAGTTCAATTTGAGGAGATTTTTTGAAGTATGTCTTAGTACTTTTTTAATAGCCTTAACCAAACCTAATGATAATCCAGGGATCACATGATAGATCGTAAAAAGTGTGACACTCTCAGGTTGCTCCATTTTCACTTTTAAAAATATGAAAGCATAATAATAGTAACGTGATTACAAGATACCATTATAAGTCACTATTTTCAACTACAAATATACGACTTTGTTTTAGAGAATAAGTATTATCTTAATCAGACTTATTTATTCGTTTTTCAGCCGATACCGTCCCCCAATCACATCAGGAGGAAACCCGCAACTATGAAAACCCACTCTCTCAACTCTAAGCAAAAGATGCTTAGAGTGAGACTCAAAACCAAAACCTCCCAATTAATAAGTCAATTACTTAATTACAAAATTAACGATGTATAAAATAAGTTAAAAACACCTATTCATAATGTGGTATTGTTGTATCCATGAAGTATAATACCAAGGTTAGACATGTTAGCTTTAATGTGGTGGTGATTCACCTAAAAACACAATTTTGAAAAAAGAATATATTAGTGAACGCTAAGTGAGTTCTTAAAATTCAATTAATATGTATAGTAGCATATTATACAACCAACATTAGATAAAGTATATAATAGAGAGTGACGGGGGGGGGGGGGGGCGAACTCGATATTTATATAAAAATTTACATTACCGAGCAAAAAAATTTACACTGCTGGACTGATATTTAACACTACCGGAGAGAAAAAGAAGGGGGTTGGTGAAACCCCCCCCCCCCCCCCCCTCTCCCACTCCCGGCCCCCACTATCCTCCGCTAGTGTAATAGAGACACATCATCGCATGCGTCTTCTCATAACAACTAATATTATCTGTTTTGTCCATAAAGAGATCACGAAAATAATTATGTACAAAATCTTTTTTTACAGATCTGTAGATAGAAAACTTTTTGATTCCATAGGACCATATGTATAACAAAGTTGTAAGAGGAAAAAAATAAGATTGATTGTTTGTCGAACATCTTAAGTTATTTATCAAGTTAGAATATTTAAAACCGTATGTCATGAAAACATCTACACACCCTTAACGCTGGCTCTCAAGTTAAAGACAGTAGTAGACATTAAAATTTCTGATATTATTATTACTTATCAATAAATAAATATATGTAAAAGGGGGAGTGTTAAAATTCATTAAGCGAGGAACAAAAGTTCTGAAGCTTGCTATGAATACGAAGAAACATATGTTCAGCAACTAATGTTTCTAATAACCTTATAAAGACTCGGCATTTTATTCATAATTGAAGATCACGACTAAAGGCGTTCATGCCAGTTGGAGAACATGTGTACAAAGTGTGACTTCATAGGTGTCATACACATACCCAAGAAAAAGTAATAAAGATAAAGATATTTTAATATCGTTTTTTATCCAAGTTTATCTCTTCTAAATTTCATATCCAAAGTTCATGGGTGACCTCATAGGTTTCATCTGTAATTAATGAAACTGAATATCGATAATACACACTAAATCACCTAAAGACTAGAAACGAGTCTCTATACGTTCAAACTAAATCTTCGATCATTTATCAAATGGAAGAAAATTCAACACTTTATAGGTATTATAATGATAAAGATCACAATCATTGTATGTTTTGAAAAGATGTTCTTTGCTCATGATTGATATGTTCGCATTGTAACATTTTCTAATTAAAGTGCATAGAAATGTCTGTAATATATGAAATAAAAAAAATATATATATATGTAACCGTTACATATTTTCACACCATAATAATTATAATCCCGTGATATAATCAAATTATATTTTCTACTTAATGAGATAATACACGAGCAAATAAAGTATTCATAAAGTTATGATACAACTTGGTACTAGCTAGTGGAGTTGGGTGTGGTGCGTTAGTTGTCTAACAGACATCTAATTATTTTTAAAAGCAATGAGACATTGTCCTTTCTATTCTATCTATTCTGTTCAAATAAAGTTGCCGATGGTTGGAGGGGTAATCTTTTTATTAGCTCTAATTTTTTTTTAACGGCTAATTAGATTATTGACGGACAACTAGCCCACCCGATTATCTCCATTACTCGAGTACCTAACCCGAGATTACCTTTAGAAGAAAAATTAACATAAGTGAAAGAAAACCTCCTGACATAATATAAAAAATACTATTTTTTCTGTTAGACATAAAACTTCTAACTCAAGACTTCTTCCTATTTTGTTAGCAGTACATATAATTTCAATTGGAAAAAAGGTCTTGGACTTTTCACTCAACTTTTCGTACTAGCTTTATTGGTGAAACCTTTTCTATTGGACCAACCCCATCTCATTAAAATATTAAATCAAACCATTAATAATTAGAAACACATACACATAATTATAAGAGAGAATATTTTTTTATCAATGTATACGTATATATGTACATGTACATAGGCACCATATAATAATATCCTTACGTAGGGTGATGGATGACATAGTAATTACATGACATGCATGGAGGAGATGGTGCACCCCACAAATCCATCACCAATACACACATACAAACTTACACCTTTATTCACTAATTCTTATTCATTCCTTATCTATAAAACATATATGTGTAGAATGTCTTTTCCCTTTCTTTTTCCACATATCAAATCACCTAACATTTCAATTCATGCATCACCTTAAACCTTGTTCTCGTATTTCTTACGTGATTATATTATGATCATTATTTCTATGTAAGTATAATATTACACTGACAAGTGACATAATCCATCCGGCGACAACAAAGATGATGATGATCGTGCAAAGCTCCATAGATCCATCTCACTCGTGTACACTACTTGGTTCGGTCTAGCGGATGTGGTTGCAAGACCGAGGTTAGATGGCTCTTGCTCTTCATGGTCTAGTGGAAAACAGAAGTCATTTGGTTCACCATAGCAAGAGTACAACTGCTTTGTAGAGTTGACTTGAGCGTTTAGTTGAGTGGCCATAAGCCCTTCAAGGTCAGCCCAATTATCAAGCTGCCCGCGTGAGTCATGGTCATTTGCATAGGGCTTGAAAGTTAGCCCTTGATCAAAGTTGGTTGACGTCGTGCTATGGTGTGGGGACAAGGTTATTGTGGGACTTTCGAGCCTCGGAAGATGGTGGAATCTATCACTAATGGGGTTCATGAATTGCTGCATAGAGTTGTGGCTTGTGCTTAATGACTCCATTTCTTGTTTGCAAGACCTATTGCTACCCATGTACATAAGTAGTTGATCAAGAACACCATCTTTGTGTAATGTTTGCACTTGTGTTCTTGAATCCATTGAGGCAGAAAGCGATCTCTGCGGGCTCTCGAGGTCTTTATGGTTGTTTTTCTTCTTGAAAACACGACATACCACCCAACCTTCTTCTTGAGATGAATCACACAAGTTCGAACCCTGAGTAAACAATCACTATATCAATCAAGTCTTTTTATGGTAATACTTCATAATCAAGACTTCATGATCAATAGTACTTACTTACCCTTGACATAAATAAAGAGTAAAGACCAAGAAAAAGGTTCTTAAATTAATAAACAGATCATATCACCATGTTTTGAATACACGTGACAAGTCAAAACTTCAAGCAGTAAACTTTTTTCCCATAAGAACCCGTTATCAGTAACTCGAAACCTGTTAATACCCTGTTCACAATGGATTGTAAATGGGTAACTTTTAATTTATACCATATAATCAGTGAAAATATGATTTGAACATGAGATCTTTGTTAGAGAAGAATCAGGTCTTTGTATATGCTTGATATTAACTGAGTTATAATATTTAACTATAACATAAACAAATAATGCTTTTACTAAACATAAATTTCATGTTCAAGAAAACTCTACAACGTGAATTCTTGTTTTTTGGACAAATGACTTTACTCACACCCTCGTACATTTTAAGTTTAAATTCACGACATTTGCTTAAGGGGACACACTTGGTAACATTCGAGCTATCATGCCCTATTGGTTAGTAACGCGAAAAGTAGAGAAACTTACATAAGAATCTTGGTTAGTAATTTCGTCGAGCCTATATTCATGCATTATCCAATCAGACTTCTGGCCATGAGGCGCTCTCCCTTTGTAGAACACCAGTGTTTTCCTCATACCGATTCTCGTAACACTACTATAAATAACCTTATCGCGTCCTGTGGCTTTCCAGAAACCAGCAGCAGTAGCGCGGTTTGTTCTAGTTCCAGTTGGGTACTTCTTATCTTTATGACTAAAAAAGTACCAATCATTTTGAGGAGTTGATCCTATTTTGCACTTCTCTACAGAAACCCCAACGATATTGCATATCATTATGCAAATCTTTCACAATAAAATACATGAAACTTGAACAAAATATACGTCTACGTACCTTGTATATCCCAAGGTTCGAGCTTGTTAAGATCAACATCACGAATAACATCAAGATCGATCTTTTCGCACGCAACTTTCTTCCTTAAGTAATAGTGAAGAAGCTCTTCTTCGGTGGGGTGGAACCGAAACCCGGGTGGGACTTTAGACTGACCATTAACATTCACGGATAAACTCACTTCCTCTTTAGACATTACTAGTGAGAAAGAAGAGAATGATAACAAAAAAGATAGGAGGGGTGTGCATAAAAGTTATTGCAAGGACATGATTATTTATTTGGGATGATGAGTAGGATGGGTCCAAACAAACTCACACATGTAACCTTTTGGTGTATACGGTATGATCAACAGGGTCACTAACAATCTGAAGCTAATGGTTGATAATAGAATATATATTGAATTAGTTGGATATAAAGATATAGACTTAAATTTGGTGTATTTTGAGATTTTGATAAAAACAATTATTTTTCTTAAAAAATTAAAAACATTAACTTAACTTCAAAAGTTCAATCTATTGGTTTAATTTCAATCTTAAAATTTAATAATTGTTTAGTTTCAGTTCAGTTTACCTTCAAATAATAAAACTATTAAATTAAAATAATGAGACTTTTGGACTGACATTAATACTTTTTATCTTTTGAAAAAAGATGATTAGTTTTTCTGAAACTAAGAGAGCAAAATTGAATTTAATTTTATAATTAAGTCTCTTTAGTGGTAATTATCAAGTAGTTGTTGATATCTATAAAATTGAAATCCTTAAAATATTGTTGGTGATTTTAGTGGTGTTGTTCATTGGGCAATACCTTCCAAGGGATCGAATTGCTAGTTTAGGACGAGAAAATTTGTTTATTGTCTAGTTGATTATACATTGAGTGCTTCAAAAGTTTTATCCAAGACATCGAAACTATAAAACCTACGAATAACAATCATTAATGGTTTCATTTTTACCAGTTTCCGTTTCTATATCAAATATTTACCAGAACACACATAATTTTATTGAAACCAATGGTCCGAAAGTAGGGTAGATCATAATGAGGTACCAGACTCGGAATTGTGGGCACTATATTGGCTTCTTTTAGTGTAGGGTCTTGAACATGGAAAACAACTAATCACCTAAACATCTTAACCATATAGAGGCTGGTGCTCAAGAGGGTCCCAACTGGTGGGTCCATTGGCTAATGCAGCAGGAGGCATGCCTCCATCTTAACTATGACCTTCGACCTTAAAATCTCTTAGAAAACCACCTCTATCTTCATCTATCTTTTTCTCTCAATTCCCTCGTGCAACAACTAGAATATACTAATCCTCATAAGTCACACCATTTTCAATTAAACTAGTGCTAATCAACTATAATGTGTTAGTGTGTTACTAGTATATGTATCAACACAGTTTTCCTTACTCGATAATCTTTTAAAGTTGAAAAGGATGTCCCTCATGGTTCTAGTTTGTCGACAAATAAAATGAAATTTAAACAGTTTATTAAAAGGATTGAAAATGCATTACAAAATGAAAACATGGAAATCATAACTGATGATTTAATGTGATTTATATATTAAAAAGAATAAAAACCAAACAGAAATTATAAATATATAAAACTAAAAGTAAATATATAAAAACCTTGAAAAGTCGGTTTCACATTATTTAGGTGGGCACAACCTCCAAATCATTACAAGCTTTTCGTAGATATTTGAATGAGGGATCGCATACATTTGACAAGTTTAGAGATTATGGATTTTTGAAGTTTACTAGCTTCTTTTGTCATAGACAAACCCATGAAAACTAAACACTCATAGATAAAAGGATGCTTTAGGAGCTGGCTATGTCCTTGGGTATTTAAGATCGAAAAAAAAAGTGTAAAAACAATCTCAAAAATCTATGTAAAGCCGATTTATGATAGAAGTTGTGATCCCAAATGCCTAGTTTTCAAATAGTGTCAAAATTTTATTTTTATGGTTAAAACATTGTTTTAATAAAATATAATACAAAATTATGGGGTCCGATTTTGTACATCTTATACCTATTTAGAAATCTTAGTTATATATACTTAGTCATAACTTTAACAACATAAAACAATTTTAATTAATATGGCACTGTGACCTAGTAGGATTAATGAATAGGGTTTGGTTATTCGAACAACCCAATCTTTTAAATCAACACCCTGGTGTCCTATACGTCGCGTATGGGTCCATACACCGCGTATAGGGTACAAAAACATTCCCTGACATGCCACCGTATACGCGGCGTACGGACCCATACGCTGCGTATAGGGCACAAAAACATTCCCTGACATCAACCTGTCAGACGAGGTGTCATTCCGATGTCGGCGGAGACCATACGCGGTGTATGGGTGCGTATGGATCCATACGCCGAGTATGGGTCCATACGCCACGTATGGCTTTAATTTTTTTTTCTTAACACACTTGGGACGCATGAGACACCTATACACCGCGTATAGTCCCATACGTGGCGTATAGGTTAAGGGCATTTATATTTTTTTTGTTATTTTTATATATATATATTTTAAATAAACAAATAAATTTGCGTCGACTATATTTATGTTATATTTGTAACTTGATTAACCGACAATTTTAAATCGAATATTTATAACTAACCGATAAAACATATAAGACAAACATTCATATTTACTAAACAATCGAGATGACAATACAAAAATTAACATAAAATGATAATATAAATAACAAAGTTTTTAAATATATAACAAAATAAATTTTACAATGATTGTAATAATATAAAAACTACGACGAGTGTGGGTAATGTCGAGGCGGTGGCAACTTCGGAGGATCAATACCAGCAGCACGTGCTCACGCAATCTTGAGCTGAACGTGCCAATCCATAAGATTTTCAACTCGATCGAGACGACGACCCTGCTCCCGTAAACTCGCAGCAACCTCTTGCATAAATGACTCCATACGTGCAGGTAGCTTCATATCTCTATTAATGTGTCGAGGAAACTGTGGCTGAGGTGGCGGCTGATGTGCTGGCAGCTGGTCATGTGGCGGCTGGTTGTGCGGCGGATGATCATGAGGGAGATGCTCATGCTGCTGTTGCGGATCATCAACGCCAACCTGCTGAATAGGTGTCGGCTGCCAGAATTTCCCGGGTCGAATAAAGAATCGTATGCCACCCAAAAACTGGCGTATAATACGTATGCGACGGTCTAATCTCACCGGCTCGATCGAAGGAGATACATCAGCAAGATACCGAGGAAGATAACCAAAAGCTCGGGCAATCACCATGATGTAAGCGCGCCGTACACCGCTCCTCGCTCTTGGCGATGATAATACAAAGAAAAATACTCCGCCAAACATCTCGCCAGGTTGCACCTGGTTCCCGTAAGCAAACAATACAAGTAAAATAAGTCGGGAATGGTACACCACTCCCGACTCTTGCCACGTTCCATGGTGGATGTGGCGATCATGCGATGTAAGTAACGGATGAGAGGATCTCTAATGCTAGTGACCCTGCCCTTAGTCCTCTGAAACAAACCTCCGGTAATCTGAGGCCACCAATCTCTCAATTGACTGTCATCAATCTCAGTAATACCCTCGGTGAATAGAGGGGTAACAGTCTCCGGCTCAAAGTAAAGTCCTAAGAGAATGGCAAGCTGCTCAATGGACATCTGATGTGAATGTCCACATAACCTAAACGAAATCTCGGAACACTCATCGTCCTGCTCCATCTCATTAGGACGAATATAAGTAAAGGTGGATAAAAAACTCCACCGTTAGCTCTCGGTAAGAAGGCAAGAACGCGGTCTCAAACAAACGACTCCATGGTGTATCATCTTCGATAATACCAGCACGTCTATCGCGCTCTCCGAGCTCGGCCATCACCTCCCAGTCGACGGCTTTTTAATGGCCGATCTTCATACGTACGAAGTTCAAGCACTTTGTGTGCTTAATGGACCCGGGCTCAAACTGTAGCCAAGGATGATTGGCAATAACGTTAACAACATCAGCCTTAATCTCTAAATCGGAACACATATCTGCATAAGAAAATGAATATAAATATAACGATTTTAAAACATAAGCTGCGTAAAGGACTCCTAGTCACCCACCCACCCTATACGCAACATATAGTCCTATACGCGGCGTATAGGGGTCCCACGTATAAGTTGTGTATGGCTCACTAGTCACCCACCCCCCTATACGCGTCATATAGCCCTATACGCGTCGTATAGGGGTCCCACGTATAAGTTGCGTATAGCCCCCTAGTCACCCACCCCCACTATACGAGACGTATATCCCTACACGTTTCGTATAGGGGTACCACGTATAAGCTGCGTATAGCCCACTAGTCACCCACCCCCCTTATACGCGGTCTATAGCCCTATACGCAACGTATAGGTTGTTAATCTCTTCATCTTCTTTCTCTTATGCTATACGCCACTACAACCCCGCGTATAGGCCTATACGCCGTGTATAAGGGTCGGTAGACCTACACCCTTCACCCATACGCCACAGGGCTATACGCGGTGTATGGTGCCATACGACACGTATAGTCATGCTGAATGATTAATTAGACTTAGTCCAGTTTTGTCGTCTGAAAAAGTCTATACGCGGCGTATGAAGCTATACGAGGCGTATAAACACCACGACAACGACTGATGCGACATGGAATGTCAGGCATTTATTGTGGATACTTATACGCCGCGTATGGACCCATACGCGGGGTATAGGTGGTGTCGATTTATCAGCTGGGGTGTCCCTATATTAGGACCCAATGAATACCTCTCACA